>PDGT01000053.1:906627-951823 GCA_003671415.1 Megathymus violae
TGCTCCCAAAATCGTAAAAGTGAAACTGACAACCTTAATAAACTTGGAAAATTTACAAAAAAAATATTAACTTCCAGCTTTAAATTGTGAGTGCCCGTTTGTTATAATTTTCGCAATGGCATAATTATGTTACTTTAAAATAATAAATTTCATTAAATTCTCATAACTTATTTGTTCAATAACGTGTAACTTATCCCAGTTATTTTAATATTAATAATAATCATTAATTTATATAAACAAAGCACACACAATAAATAATTGTGTACGGATAATGAGTGTTTGTCATGTCATATTTTTGACGTCCACGCGACCCGCAACACAAGTTTCAACGTTAGTTTATAGTTATATTAAATTAAATTAACTGTAGTAATATTTAACACTACAAATTTATGGGCTCGTATAATAATAATTATTGTAATATCATTAAAATAGTTCAAATGACGTTAGTGTAACCACATATTTAACAATGTGAACTGTGTTGTATGTAACTCGGCAAATGTATAAATCCTTGACATGTTTATGATGTTATAATTGTGTGTGTATGTATGTATATATGTGTGATGTGATGTACGTGTGTTGATATTCGATTACATAAAAATAAGAGATGGCAAACATTTCTCACACAGACAATAAAAACACCAAATCTAGGTTACGCAAGCGAGTGAAGCATAACCAACCAGTCAATCGATGTGACCTTCACGGAACAACAAATCAATAACAATGGCGGTCTGAAGTCTCGACGTAAATTGAGGCTATTGTCGTTGAATCGTTATATGTCACTGCTAATATTAAAATATCACTGCTGATGCGGGAGGGGGATATGATGTGGTACTTGTATTTATTTGGATGTACTCGTATGGATCCGAGACCGTGATAATTTAAATATCTTTAGTTTTATACAAATTTGGCTGGCACAACTAGCCCATTTAATTGACAACGGCCAGAGGGCATAGCTCGACGGAACGATAGCAGTTAAGAGAGGTTTCCAAACGGCGACCACGTTTCGGTTTCCCCGACTATATGGAACATTGATTTTAAAAAGATAGGATCTACTGGATTCTGGAGATTCGGGACCAATCTGGCGCCAGTGTGATACAGTATCTTTTGTCTAGGTGATTAAAATGCCGATGGTCGGACGGATGTGCTGTTGGCGTTATATTTACCATCTGCGAAGCGTTCTTGCGGAAGCGTTCGACGCCGAACGCGCGGATCGCGCGTGAGAACCCGAACACCTGCGAGTCGATCCACGCGGAGCGCCGCGCCACGGTCTGCCCGGCGCCCATCGCGCAGTACTCCACGCGCTCCACCACACTCTGTCACGGAACAACCACGATTGAATCAAACCGCCGTACAATAGGTCCAGTCCACCTGGTGGTATGTGGTCACTGCAATATACTCGAGACTTAAAGCGTATCAAAATACTCACCATAACTTTCGTGTAGCCCAAGTTCCTGGTATACGTCACCAGGATCTTCTGTTTTGGATCAACTACGCTCTCCTCAATTATCTTCACCGACTTTGCATTGAAGAACCTTTGAAGGAACAAAATTGATTTTAACAATAATAAGAGTCGGTCATAGGGTCCTTTATAGCGGTGATATTATGGATCTCCGTAAACGTAACCAAAACTATCGGATATTCGAAATAAAAATATTTCCGAAACCGTGTCTCAAACCGATAAAAAAGTTTCGAATAATTTCGGATATGAGCAGATTCTAAATGATACACGTTATGACAGGCTTGCGCCGCTCGAGCCGATACACTAGCCGCGTGGCTCTCGTTTTAGACAGTATTTATTATTTAATTTTTAAGGTTATGGTTTTTTTCTGTTATTATAATATCAAATAATCCCTAGAAATAAAGACAAACTTGTAAATATATTAGGTATATGTTTTTTTTCCAAGTATAAAGTCATCTAATATCCGTAACCGAAATTATCCGATAAAAAATTGAATAATCCCACATAATTTCATGTCGGTAACCGTTAGTGAAACCGGTAAAATATTATTCATATAGACGGATATAGACGG
Organism: Megathymus violae; assembly: GCA_003671415.1. Classification (NCBI taxonomy): domain Eukaryota; kingdom Metazoa; phylum Arthropoda; class Insecta; order Lepidoptera; family Hesperiidae; genus Megathymus; species Megathymus violae. The sequence continues at coordinate 908,658 of PDGT01000053.1, forward strand.
GATATATCCAATATCAAAATTTCATATCCATAACATCCTACTTGCAAAACAGAAACAGAACAAAGGGTGGTAAAATCTTGTATATTGCATATATATAAAATCAATCTTAATTTGATAAATGTATTACTTAAATACTAATAGATGGATTAATTCATATAATACCTGAAAGATAGATGACCCTATTGTGTTCTATTGCTTCTGACAAGACTCTAGAAGTACTATCTAATAAAAGCAAATATGCACCCCGTCATCTATCTAATCATCGATCGCTTACGATCGGACACACAACTTAGGAGCATTGCAGAAAAAAAAAACTAATTTCACGACTTAACACGTCATTTCATGATCCAACTCATATATATTTCGCATAAGACACTCGTGTTGAAAGTATTTAAATTATGTGAATGAATTAGTGAATACTCAATATGCCTTTATTTTTACAATTATACGTACTCACGATATGTACAAAGCGCACAATAATAAAATATTTACAATCCACGATAAATTAATTTTAATATCGTGATATAAACTTTTTCTTTCTGAACAAAATCGTAAATTACCTAGGAATTATAAAAAGTATAAAAATACTTTTGACGCAATAAAAAATATCACGAAACGCTCATACCTACCACAAATATTTATTTGTAAACATATATATTATTATTACATTATAAACAACCTAATTTGGTTCCACTTATCAATCATAAAGTTTCATGTAGATAAAATATTTTCGTAAAGATTGTGTACCTTAGTAATTCATACTTCCAACAGCCAATGTTTTTGTTTACACAATTAAAGATGTTATGTAACAATTTGATAATCTTGTGAGTGTAACCTCGTATTTATGCGCATGTTTGTAGGCATAACAACCATCGCCTTCTAGTTAAGGCTCTATACTTAATAGACAAGTACTTGTCTAGTAATGTACCGGTTTTGGAACAAACACCTACCTACTTTATCGACATTACCACTTTCTCCACCCACAGTTTGACTCAGTCCTCCTCTCAAAAAGTAGTTTAGTGGACTAACAAATTGGCAACTTCAGGATAAAGAAAGGCATTATTGAACACCTATGATGAAGTTAAAGACAAGAAGTGAAAATGATAACAAATATAATCGTTTTTCTATGGTCTATCTTATCTTGCTAATGATGTCATCTTTATTCCACTGGAGCCAGTAATATTCTCTAATGCTCAAATAACATCCAAAATATTAGATGGCAACCAGAATAGTCCAGAACATTCCACTGAGAAGTTGAATTTTATACCATTGAGCGTTAATGCTTCAAAAGGGGCCTTACATTACCATGTAGGCTCAAGGTTATGTGTGCAATCAATCAACCTATAAATAATTAAGGAACTATAAATACTTAAGTACACTGATTAGAATTGATTCATATAAAAATACTGTAAATACAATAGCTGTTTTATTGACAAGTACCTATCAGTGTTATATAAACATTATAATAAAAGAGTGACTTGCATGTATTGTCAGATAAAAAAAAGGCTTGAATTGAACATACAAACAAATATTACATGATCCTACAAATAGACCTACATACATGATAGCTGAATTCTAATATTCATTTATTCAATTTTAGTAACCCTAACTTTTTTGCAACATAAAGAGGTCTTGTTATGTAAACAACAAAGATACACTTAGATGTTTGAATGTAATGAACATTATTAATAAGAACACTTTTTATTATTGAATTGAATGTGTATGAAATGAGCACATAGTCCAGTTTAAGTTATATATCCTTTGTACAGGATTATGATTGAATCTTTCTTTCAACTGATGTTTTTAGCATGTGTAAAATTGAAAAAATCAAGGATGCAGAACTGCTATTGATAGATAAGCATCAATGCATTTTTTGATATCAGTCAACAAATATATCATCATTATAAAATTTTCATACATATGCTTATTCGTCCCAATTCTTTTAAACTATAATGACATGGCAATTTGAAGAATATTACTATTAATGAAAAAATGCTCTGCATATACCTCTTATAATTTTAAACATAAATCTTTTACAATTTGAAAATATGGAAACCTTTTATGCAAGGAGGTATCCTTATGGGGTTTTCCTTTACTCAAACTTTGAACAATTTTGAGCATATCCTGAATTTTCATTCAAGTCCTCTATATTGGGAACCAACAACCTGGCTATCTTCACTGATTCATACCTTATTAGTGCACTCACCTTTCACCCCATTTGGGAACTCTGTTGGTTTTGGTGAGGACTCTCTTAGTATACAAACAGCCATCCTTCACCTGTCTGCTCAATGTGTCCTCTGATAGGACATGGGTACTGAAAGTCAATGATTTCTTTAATTCACAAATATTAACCAATTAGTTAACATCACTCTATGATTCGATTCAATATCTCAGAAATCTAGATCTTAGTGACATGTATCTATGTAACAGCTTTTTAAACAACATGAGATCATCATTACAAAAATTTAATATATCACAAAAAATTATACATGATTAATAGTTTAGTGATCATAATAGTATATACTTTATCATTTATACAATACATTAAAAGTAGTATTATGGTTGTGTAATCAAAGCAACCTTGTAACAACTTAATTTTTTTACAAGGAGGGATTTGGATAAGAGGCTAAACTGAGGAACACCATAAATAAGTTTCTGAAAAAATTTAATATAAATGTGACTCCAGGGAATAGCTGCAATTAATGATTTACATTTTTTTTTTTCTCTTTCAATGATATATCAATACGTGGTTGAAAATTTGGGCAGTTATGGATAAGCCTAAAATAATGTATAATTGATAACATCACATTTATTTATCTGTCAGTGAAAGTTGAGTGTATAAAATAGTGAAAAATATAAAGCAATGCAATATAAGTTAAACAATTATTTGAACTGATCCAACATACCTCTGTGGGTTGGGATATCTTTTCCAGTATCCACATGCCACTTGATCCCAGCTAAAGTTGAAAATCGTCGTATTCTCAAAATATCTCGCCATTTCTTTACAATTTTTTTATAAAACTGGAATGGTAGTAAACAACGGTTGGATGGACTTAACACGCCATGCTTGGTAGCAGCTCTGTTGAACCTGTAATAAACAAGGAAACATGTTAAAAACCCAACACTTTGTACACATAACAACTTCTGTAGTTATCATATCGATATAGCTAATATCAGATTACATAAACCTTATTTAAAATTTAGGTCACATAAGGTCAATTAGGAACACACCGACACGAGTCACGTACAACACCTAATCAACTGTACACAACACAAAGCTCTGCGGCAAGCGACAAAATGTGGTAAACAAAAGAACAAGACTGCATAATTGAAGGACAAATTAAATAAGGTTACTATTTTCATCGATAGTTATGTGAGTTACGTGATATAACTAGAAGTGATTGTGAAAACTTCGATTTTACGGACAAATTCCAAACTAGGTAAAAATACCTCTGTAAATATACAAAAACACAATCGATCAGCTCTTTACCGGTGGAAATACAATGTATTTTTACAGTTCAGCTTATCTTAAGTAGTTCGTAGTGGTCGCACAAACTTATTTCGTATGATTATTATGTGGGCCATCCAACAAGCACATGTTATCATTTACATTTCTGGAGTTTTTGATAAAAAGTTGATACAATTATTTTATTCACAGATAGATAATTCCATAGTCCACTCAGAAATTTGATACCTAATTGGACAGTATAAATCGCCAATCGACTCGACCCGATAGGCCACAGAGTAATTGGCACAAAGTAGGCATAGAGTTATAATACTCTATGGCTCTCGCCATAGAATACTTAACCCATATCATGCAGAAATATAACTGCGTGTCGTGACGTGAAATATTTTCACAATGAACCAAACGCAGTTTCAGAAAATTTTGAACACTTGTTTACACATACTAAATTACATGAACTAGTTATAAAATTTAAAGTAGCATAATTTTGTTAATTATAAACCACTCTTAATTTTTTTATTTATCGTTAATAAAATCTAATCCTTCTTGTATATCATTCTATGTTATATGTAGTGAAACTACAGAAATAAACATATACCTTCTGGTATCTAATGTTGCGTACGTCACAATTTATTACTTTAGCACTGATTTTATGTCTGTGGTGTTTTATATGTACTGCGAGGAATTTAAAATTCTATTTGTAAGTTTAAATAATATAATTATGGAAGAGAAATAAGTCTTCTGCTTTTATGCTATATGCCTTTCAAAGTTTAATGGTTTGAACACTGAAGTGCACTATCCTTCTATATTTTAATTTTTTATTGCCTATTAATTATATCTTTAAAAATAATATTAAAAAATTATGGATATTTACAAAACCTTCATATATGAATTACGAAAGCTATCATTTGTGGATCCGTTTCTTAAAATTCACGGCGACGTTACACCAATGTTGAGAAAATACATAAAGTTTTTGGATGACGTGAAATTCGAAGATGGATTGTATCACAAATATTACCGAGATATTAAAAAGATAGTGAATAGTTTTATAGCTTGTTGGGCTAAAACAATGGACGAGGCGTATAAAGTGGCAGATAAATATACTCACGTTATAAGCAGAGATGAGTTACTGGAAATAATGGAAAATACAATATATCTGAATCAGACAAAACAAATTGAATTTGGACGAGAATTCCTTCCAGTCAAATCTCAGTTAGAAGAAGAGGTTTATAAAGAAGTAGAAGGGAGCTTCGAAGATTTCATGGGACGACTCTATCAACTTAGATCTGATGTAGAAAGACTTGATAAACAGGAGAAAGTAGATGAGTTCGCCAAAAAACATTTTCCCATATCGCTGGAAAAAAAGAATGAAGTATTTATTTTCACACATAAATACATGTCTTTATTGCTAACGGATCAAGTTATTGTTAGTGTTAATTATGAACGTAACATTTATAAGGAAATTTTTTCACACCAAATCATAACTTTACCGTTCATGGACGTAGTTCTATTCCTGAAATGAAGGAAATCAGGCCGTATTTTCTGCAGACTTTATGTACATTATGGAACACGCTCTATATGCGGTTACATTATAACCTTTTTTCGTTGAATCGAAAATAATTTGTTATTGTTGTAATAACAAACATTCCAGTTATTTCGAAGAGAATTTTTTTTTTACCATTGATTGATTGTTGACTTCTCAATGATTATGAATAATTTATCAACTAAATCTAGTAAGTGACATCACCGTCGTCGTCCTCATATACCGTCCAGTTGTTGTACGATGATAGCCGTCTTATCGATCCCTCGCTCAAAATTCGCTTTGGCAAACTAGATAGTATATCGTGATGTTAATCCAAGGACACCTGTAAACTGCCTCAGACACGACTATACTCGTAAATGTAATATGTAACACATGCAATGCTTTTTATAAAAACAATAGTGGCACATCATCGATTTTTATTCATCGTAAAAAGGGTCCGAAAGTAATCCCACACCTTTAGTTTGGTCAGCAAGGTCACTATCAACTTAGCTAGATCGTCCCTTTTATTTTCATCTCCATCCTTTTAAAGCTGAATAGAATACGCGTCAGTCTCGAAGAGATCCTACTCCGCACCCGCAATAATCTCAATTGCCTGCAAGAACAATGCAACTCCAGCATCAACAGCCTGCTGAACCAGCTTTACAACATGAACAAGGAACACCTCGACATATTCCGTCAGGATACTCGCTCTTCTTTAGAAATCGCAGAAGTAAGATCTATTTCGATATTTCGATATTCGTAAGATCGAGCATGTCTGTTATAAATGCATGTAGCACAATTAGCATGCAGCATGTAGAATAATTGCATACATAGGTTCCTTCACGGTGTTAATTTACACACTTAATTACTAATAATATCATATAAGCTGTGAGTAAAATGTCTGCTCTTAATACGATGAACACATGAACGTTGTGGGAACAAGCAGGCACTCACTACAGCAGTATGTAGACAAGAATACTATATTAAATCCTTACAAGCGGATCCCACTAATGACTACTTAGAACCACTTTTTATATTGAGTCGTCAGACTCTCTGATTATTAATGGTTAACGCCGCCCATGATGATCCTTAAATCGAAATACGAGAAAGGGAGTGATGAGTCCTTTTGTAAATTGGCTCTCGATTGATTCGGTTGGATGGTAAGGTAAGGATGGTTTGAGTACTTCGCATCCCGAAGTTAATCTCATACTCCCATGACAAAACAATCATACTATCCTATCAGGTACAGCGTAGCATGGAAATATTGAAAGACAAAATCGAAGATTCCAAGCACATGCCAATGTCGCGCTTGTTGGAGGAGTATAAATACTGGCAAAATCGCCTCGTCGAGTTCAATCAAATCGCTGATGCGGTGAAAAAATTGAGCGAAATGGAAAAGAATATACTTGAACAAGAAGCGATATTCAAGAAAATACAGTGAGTTCATTTGTCAGGAGTACTTCACAGTATCCTGGTCTTTCAACATCCAATTCCCACGTTAACCTTATTAAGCGGTTCCAATTACAAACTTATCAGGTGTAGATCACGAAATAGATACTATGTAATTCGAAATGTCATTGGACCTTATAAATGTCACGAATGTGAATGATTTAAGCGACATGACGAAACTGCAATATGAGAGCCAAGAAACTCCTTACATTATTTTTCTTATATTGGACAGAATTTTTTCAAAAGATATTCTTGTGTGGTCCAACTAGTCCAATTTCAATAGGATTATAGATTTTTATCCTTTAAATGACTTTCACTAGTCAACTGGTACAAATGGGACGATTGTCGATGGCTATTGAAAGCTATCAATGTCCCTTTGAACCTTTAGCTTGACATCGGACTCAATCGTAACAACTAATTTACATTATGCCCACTACTACTAGTCACGTTATTGTCACGTGTAGGTGTCCTTTCACTACTGAAACAAAGGGACAGTGTTGGTCAGAAACTGAGAAGATACTGCAGAAAAACCTCCAGGCCGTCCAAGAGATGCAGTCTAACGCAGCTAAGGCCTTAATGAGTTTCTTATGTGTCAGAGGTATTCTTTAGTTATGTACATTCAAAATACTTACACTTTTTGATGTCACATAATGATAACAGTACCCAAATCAAATTAACCTGTACGTGGTTGGTAACATATTAAACACAACTAGAGACCAGTGGAAGAAGTATTGAATACTTCGCCTGAAAATGAAAAAAAAAGTAAATTCAAAATCAACAAAAAGTAACTAACGTGTATTAAATTCTCTAAAATATATTACGTGTAACTTGTGTATTTAATAGACGATAAATTTTGAATAGTTTGTACAAAACACTTTAACATGAGAATAATTTCGTGTTTCATATTATTTTTAGAACGTGATTTTACGTACTTATTCATGTTTAGTTTCTGAATTAATTTTTGAAAAAATAAATGTTTGGCTCACAATTATCGGGCGCATACAAGCGAAGCCGCGAACAACATCTAACAATATATATTTTTGAAATGTGCTAATTAGGCCCTTTCATTTGATACCTATCCAACACAGCATCATATAAAAAATTGTCATCTAGGGGCGCCATACTTGATTTAATCTTAGTCACATAGCCTATATACCTATACCTATACCTAACGGACAATCAAGACGCTTCCAACGATATCGCATTTGTCAAATTATGATAGGATTAGTTTAGGAGTTACAAGGGAATAGATGAACATATATACATACATACCGCTCAAAATCATAACCTTCCATTTGCTTCGCTGTAGACGGGTAAAAACATTAAAAACACGCTTTCGTAGAAATATGAACTAAAAAATAAATTACAGTTCAAAAAACTAAAGAATTATTATTAATAATTATTCGCTATCATAGCGAATGAACTAAAAAATTGAAAATAATGTTAACAATTTTTGATCAAGACAAAGGGAATTCCCTTTAATTCTGTATACTATAATTTTTTGAATATATTCAAAATAAGATAAAGTAACTAATAGATAAGTTAGCTTTAACATAAAAAAAACGTGAGGTTCTGGATATCATATTTCTTTAGTTTTTTTGAACTGTAATTTGTTTTATTTTTTAGTTCATATTTCTACGAAAGCGTATTATCAGTTTTTCACTATATTTTATACTTTTAATGTCACCTGGACGCAATGTTTACTTAACACCAACACGTCGGCAATTGTGTAACGAGTGGACTTCACGTCTAGTTAAACTTTTGAAGTAAAATACGCCTGAATTGCCTACCTGTTGGTGACATAAAAATAATTGAAACATCACCATAAAGCATTAATCTTTCACCAATAGCATTGACCTTCGGATAACAAAGTTCAATGCGGCCACCACGTTGCTGGTCAGTTTCGTATGACTGAAAATATTATGAGTAATCTTTGCCCAGTACAGAGTTTACTGTAATAACTTGATTATGAAATTTTGTATGATTCGTCAGGGGCGGAAACTTCACGTTCGTTAATCTGCCCTGAATTTTACTTAAAAGTTACTTCGATGTCAGTTACAAATATTTATGGTCAGTGGTCGCTGCTACGCGGATATGCACGCCTTGTTAGTAATCCAATTGATGATTGTCAATCTTAGGTCCGAACCGCATTATCTACTCGGACAACGTCGGACCGTACTTCGTGGATGAGTACGGCCATCGAGTGTACCTCTTTGATTTCGGCCTCGAGTTGTTTCACGTCGACTGCGATGGCAAATTCGTTGAGGTACCCGGTGGCTTTTATTAACACGAAACATCAAGGTGTGATCATTTGCCATGGAATATCTAATGTTTCTTAAGCTTTAAGGTCCTTTTAAAACGAATGTTTTTTATCAAACTATAAATTACTGTAAGATTGTTGTGTACCGTCTAGTATTCATTTTGCCTTAACCTGGCTCCGGAGCACGCTTCGTATTACTGTTATGGTAAATATTCCAAGAGAATTTCCGTGAGCTCATTGACCTAAACCAAAAACATCTGGATTGGCCACTAACCAACGTACTAATAATAAATTACTATTAATCCTCACTGGAACTGTGATGTAAAACGCTCCAGCTCTCCTCAGTTAGAGGAGAGAAAATCCATGGCTGCAGTGGGCTGTGACATAGATATTGTCTATGGCTTTTATGACCAACAACCCATGGTTAAATTTGAAAAGACTGTCACTAATATTACGAGCGTATTTGAAATTGATCACAGACACATAAAATTTTCTCAGTGGAGGTAAAACTCGTTTGTGTCACAGCTCACTATACCCTTTAACCCGAAATACCAGTTCACGGCAAAATAAACAGCTGTGGTGACAAAGGCTAAATATAAACATGATGCTACGACATACAGCGGAATGAAAGCGAGAAGTATTACTACGACGCGATGGGTCGTTTCGTCTTGGATGCGGACGGCTCCAAGATATACCAGATAGGTACATGCACCAGCTCGTACAAGCTGCAGGGTGACGTGTTCGAGAAGCAGACCGGCGACTGTGGACACTCGCTGCGGGAGATGCACGGCTGCAAAATGAGGATCAAGGACCCCAATGATGTCAGCTTTTTGCCATTGATGGAAAACATCGATTTGAGCGGTGAGACATTTCAAGTGACGTTGACGTAAGATGCTAGATCTGTTCTGATTGGGACCTCGGCGTACCAGACAGACCGGTTGGCAGACCGTATTGGGGCGGCTTAGAATACTATCCCCAATCCCATGCTGGCAGAAAAGGGTGTCGTAAGAGGCGACAAAAGCCAGCTTGCTTGGTGGTAGGGCTTCGGGTATGGATTGTATTATCAGTATTATTATTAAGTCATTAATATTATTACTGGTATTATTATCTTTCCGTGAAGTCGGCCTGGCTAACTCGCACCCTCCTGCTTGAGTCAGCCGCCAAACGACTCGTCGTGTTCCGGCTGGGGGCTTGAGAACCAGTACTTACTTTCTTTCTAACTTTCTCATTTCCTGGCCGACAACCCATCAGTGATACCTTTGGTCTTGCTGATGTCCATGGGCGATGATGACCGCTTACCATCAGGTGGCTCGTCTGCTCGTTTGTCGACTATTAACATAAAAAAAAACTTCAATAACCGACATCAACAGTTTGAAAAATCTATTTGTTTAGGTTTCACGATTAATTCCTTCACTGATACAAAGATTAGATTCAAATACCATATACATCATTTTCGTATAATCTCTTGCCGACCCGATCTATGGAAGTTCATATTTTCGTATAATTATTGATCTTTCACAGCTGTGCCCTAGATGGCGCTCAAGTAAAGTTCTTCACTAATTCTTTATTTAAATCGTTTAACGGAAAAAATACATTATTTAGCCAGTTTTTACACATAAAAAACAGTAGAATCGCTTATGCCAAACAAAGCCAACGTACATTTGCAGAAAACTTGGACCCGGACACATCGAAGTACCTGTGGGCTAGTTTCGGACACATCCTGCCGCTGGCGCTGCGCGACGTGGCCGCGGCGCAACCGCGGAACCCCGTGCACTACCTCGCACACAAGCTCCTTTATCATAAGTAACTATATATTTATTACACCTTATTGTACACCATTAGTAATGGATAAGAAAAACATATTACTATACATGCATGTTGTCATTTCATACGTATAAAACGGATAATACTAATGTACTATGCCATCATTATTTATCATCTGCTTACCTAGACATTGTCTACTGTACCTCATGTGCAATCTATGGAATGAATATCCACAAGAGATTTTCCATGATGTTATTTATGAAGTCCTTCAAGATGCAGGTCTATTACTTTCTTCTTGACCCTGTCTGAGAAAACCCTTCGACCCTGCGAAGGTTCTCGGGTCCGACTCCCGAAATTTAACCATTTATGTGATAGATCAATTTCGTGTACATAAGGAACTATATCGTATAAACTTACATTAAACTCAATGAATTCTAGTTAACATGAAAATTATAGATTTTATATAAAGATTGTAAATAAGTTATAAATATACACAGACAGCACGGGTCACAAAGCATGTCCTTTTAAGTTAATTTTGCTCAAGAAATTTATTTTGAAACGACACGCGACATAAGTTTCCTTATGGTACCTTAAACGTATATCCATGTCACGTGCCGGATTCGGTACAGAACATTACCATTAATTAACCTGTTGCTGTCTATGACTGTTCATTTTTTTTATCGAAATTCATATGTTGCAGTTCATATTCAGTTATGATGCTGCAGCAAATCGACAGAAAAACACGCAAGGTCTAGATAATATTTATCTATGCGTTTCCTACACCTGCACCCTTCTTAAGCCTACCCACATTTTAAAAATTATATTTAGCAACAATGAGTATCAGTTGATAATGTATTTTCTTAGTTCATCCTACTTTAGTATCACAATACACTGTTCATTATAGATACAGTAGATCCAACGGTGAACTTCAAGCGATGAAGGAGAAAGCAGAGAAGTATCTTGCGAAACTCGTCCAAGACCGTAAAGATGTAAGTTGTAATAGTTATTTCTTTGAGGTAAACGATTAGAATTTCTCCCGTTCTGTTGTGATACGACCCGAGAACTTTCATATACACAGCAAAGAACCGCCAGCGTGGAACCGATGCTGACGACATGTCAGACACCCGATTTGGTTCCGAATTTGTATTTTTCAAATTTGTTTGTTACCTCAGAACTCCGTCATTTATTACCCGATTTGGAAAGTTCTTTTTTGTTTGACAGGTAGGGTACACTAAATACTAAACCTTTTAAATCACTGCACAATACAAATTTTTAGAGTATGCCAGTCTGGTTAGTCTTCGTTTTCGTTTGGTGGAAAACCAGCGGCGGGATTTAATATCCCGAATACTTATATGTATATATGTCGGCACCGCCATCTTGTTTATAAGTAGCACGTGGAACGGGGACACCCCGCCAATGGGTACCATCCTAGACACCTGTATAAGGCGGCGCACGACAAGGCAACGGGTCTTTCGATAGAAGACGGTTGCTCTGTGCACACGCTGTGTCGTGATAATTATTTTTGTAAAGATATATATCGCCTCTCTCCCTACATATATGTTTCAAGGCGTCACGACATTGACGGGGTAGAAATTTGCTAGAAATTCCTAATTTAAGAGTACAATGTGTCCAAGTAATTAAGGTTTATCGGATATGCCCGGGTTTCAGCAAGCGGTAGCGGCCAGCGAGGCGTGGAAAGCGAAGCAGGTGAAGCGCCGCAAGCCCGAGGAGAGCGACGACGCGGTCGAGCGGCTCGCACACGACGCGCACCTCGCCGCACGACGCCTCGTCAGCGACTTAAACTACTTTTACGATTGATTGTACACCTCAATAAACAGATTAATCACTTCGCTAACGGTTTTGTTTTTCATAACAACCTACGTAACAAAAACAAAACGTGCTATGTGTCAGTTAGTTCAACGCATATGCCGACTGCGCATTGAAACCGGGCACACTGTTGCATACACGCACAAATAGCCCCTAACGCGACTCACTTCTCGACGGTCGCTTCGTGTTGCCCGATTATTGGACTGTTGTACCTACGCTCGCGTTGTTCTCAATACGCATACCCGCACTAACTACTACATTGTCTTCTAGTGTTGAAATTGTCGCTCTCTCGTTCTTTCTTCTATATATTCCTGTAGTTGTTTTCTTACATAGGTGTACACTATCTTCTATGATAATAAACTGTTTTTTATCCAAATCCTATCTAACTGCTCAGCTTGAACCTGCATTACGGTGCTAACGCATACACACAACAGTTTTGATAGTAAATCAACCATATTAGCATAACACTTAGTAACATATATATATGTAGTATAGTAGTATGAAGGTAGGATGAAGAAACGCTTAATTTGTAAGTGGTCTCACACATTCATAGTACACATAGTAATTTTTTTTTCAGATGTATATCTATTTATTCATAACGGTCCTCTAAGATGAGGAATAAACGTAGATAATTCTGAATCCCATTTGAAGAACCAACTTATTATACTGTGGTATGGCATTAAGCACTAAATAAGGTTGTAGGTTTTATCAAAAAATAAAATAAATAATATTAAGTTACGTACAAGTATTTATTTATTGTTCAAGCGTCTACTAGATATAACGAGACACACTTGTGGATTTCCGTTTGAAAGCGAAATCATAATAACAAAACAACCATACGTAAACCTATGTAACTACAAGTCTCGGATCTGACAAAATTATTCCAATTCAAAAACCCACTGCCAGATATATTTGGTCTAATTCACAAAATAGAAGAACGAATATTATCTAAATAATTACAAAAAAATAATAAACTAAACAGCCCCTCTAACCAAGCCGCTTTCCAAGTGACATTGTTCATAATTATGTACCGAACTGACATAAGTGACACTGACAAACGAAATGTCACGTGACGTAGCGCGGCTCCGGCGCCAAGCGTTGGCTCCGAATAACATTACGTACATTATAAATACTACTGGAGCCAACGTGTGCTGGCTGTCTCAACAAATCCTAGTGCTTTTCACACAACCGTTTGACACTTGACTAGAGGGGCGGAGCACTGAAAACTTTCAATGCATTGCAGCGAATTCGCTCCCAAATTTCCTACATTCGAATATCATCAACCGTGGCACTGTAGTAATCTCAAGGGTTTTTGGTGTCATAGCATACCGCCCTACGTACCTACACAAGATGTAAACCACAATATTTGAAATTTTCAACATTTATTATGGATTGTGTAATCGAATTTAGAAAAATTGGGATCGAACTCCAATATACAATAAAATACAAACCGGGTGTCAAAGTGGAAAATAACCATAAATATATTAATTACTGCCTACATTAAACGGACAATGGGAAAAGCCTTACGGGGTTTTATAGCGAACTTCTTCATATGGAGTTTTATAACGAAAAAAATGTACTGTTAGTCAAAATTTTTGAAACTAATGCGTTTTTATGACATCAAAATTATCATTCAAACCAAATGCCAGCTGCTCCGTAGAACATGTCATAAGTGAATAATGAAATTACTCTATTAAATACTGAATCTACTGCCTTATAAAAAGGTCAAAAATAGCAAGTGATTTCAAAATTCAAAATTTTTCGCTAGTTCTTTTTTTTTGTTAAAACCTTATTTTCCATTCGAGCAGGTACAAAAGTATTACTCATTCTATTTACAGGAGGAAATGAAAACGAAATCCTCTGTCTGAAGACATCTTAAACTAGAATCGGGTCACTCGATGCATCTACTTTAGAATGCGAAGTAGATAATTAGAGTGATACAGTCGAATGTTAAAATGAATTCAGTACACAACGTTTTAATTGGTAACAATAATTACTACAGACATTCAATTTCACAACTCTACAACAATACGTTAAGCGTGTGGGTAGAAATTATCAACATTCCAAAACAAAGGATACCGAAATACTAAATGTTAATTATGGATGTTACTAAGTACAAGGCAATTTAGAAGCAATATGTAACATTAATAATACGAAGACAAATTTGGACAACGCCTAATATAAAACAAAGAAGCAATAGAAAACGCAATATAAAAACGAAGAGCGCTGTAACGAAATTAATATTTTAAACTAAAAATATCAAGAACCCGACGAACACTGCGATTCCCAAACAATATTCATTATATTAAGCTATAATAATAATAATCTTCAATTCTATGACGTTGCTGAGTTAAATGTTGGACATTGACTACCGCGTTCAAAATGTAGATTATGTACAAAGACTATGCATATAATTTATACGTCGAAAATATATGGCGCCAGCGCAAACGAAAATTCGGTTTTTAAATTGTCTGTTGCAGAGGCCAGCAACTTGTCTATGAGCGCCGGACTCCATAATAATCTCGAGCGCAAAATTGAGAATTTATTTTATCCACACAATTTGTCGATATTTAGGCTTTAATACGAAAATCTATATAAAAAACCGAAATGGACGTAACGAGGAATTATTTAGTAAATATTAACTAATTCAACTGGCCTGACAGGAAATTTACCGATTTTTATCTGTGACATGGTGGGAACTCAAATACAAAAGGACTACCCGAAAGGATATATTTTTAATGCATAAATAATTGCAATCACATTTTCCTCTTATCGAGTTAAAAGTAATTCAACAGTTATTTATCTAACGGGTAAGTAAGTCAAATGAAGTAATGCCACAGATACAAACCCGGCTAAAAGAAAAGTGCGATAAAGACGACAGAAAAGAAGAAATTTCACATCAAGTTACACTAATCGACTTTAATTACTATATTTTACTGAAACCGCTATATTACACATAGATTATTGACATTTATGAACAAGTTCAATGGTGAGACAGATAAGAAATAAAAACTACAAACTATGAACGAGTGACAACACGTCATTATCGCGTCGATATGCGAAAAGGAAATCATTCACACGTTATTTTACATTCAAAATTTTAAACGAGGAACGCAGTTTGTGCAACAACTGACCACCGTGTACTTGAGTTTTATTTAGTACTTAGCGCCGTGGAAACGCGAGAAAGTGACAGCGTGCGACGAACGAAAGAGATGAACGATGTCTGCAGCACAGTTAAAAGCGATCTCTTGTACAGACATTGCCAATTGCACATTACGACCTCTTCCGGTGCAGATGTATGTGAGTGTACGGTCGTTCGATGAAATGAAAGAAGTGCTTCTTTCCACAGCGCACAAATACAGTGTACTTTACTACTATTTATGTACAGTTAGCATGAGAAAGGTACTATATATTAGAATTTATTGATGTACAACTTTGGGGGTCGCTCATCAAAACTTACCATCGCATGCGAGACACGATATGCCAAATAGACACGTGCTTACATGCTTATATGGTTTCCATCGTCAATACGTTTAAGTCGCATCTTCAACTATATTGTAATTGTCGTCCATTTCGAGACTGTGATTATTTTGCGTTAAATTCTTAACCTTCTTTCATATTTTCTAACGCCCCACAAATGTTATACATGTCATATAACTTTAACTTGGATCCCCGATACGACTCCATGGAGGTACTTTAATACAACGCGACAAAATCGACGGCAAACAACATAAGAGAAGTAACTTCGCATTAAAACAGACGTACGAAACGTTTGGGGGTGCACTGGCACCGTCGGTATCTTCGAGACGTGTTCACTTTTTATGTACAAAAACATGGTCGCAACATTCAGCGGCGACGGTGTGAGTGCAGCCCCGTCCATCATTGCCCTCGGCAGCCGTCAACCAGTGTCCCGTGTGTCACATGCACACGGACCGCATCCTCCAATGCAATACGACACGTCACGCAGACAGCACAACGCGCGCGTGACAGGTGCACTAAACAGTGCACCGATCTGATCCGCTCCACTAGACGAATGAGACCGTATGCAACACAAGTTAAGTAGCTTACGACTAACGTTTTTACATAAATATTGTATTTTATTGATACATTTAAAACGGATTGAACTAGTTTATAAATATTTTATGTAATCCAATTTTTCGGATTCACTGGATCTTCGTAAACGTAGCCACGTATTACTTTAGTCAAACACTACATAAAATTTATAGATCAAATTCTGGTACTGAACCTGACGAACATCATCACCGAAGGTCGAAACGTCCTACCAACCGTCCTACATCTCTGAAATAGTATGAAAACGCATTCCAAAAATAATTTTCGAGACTACCTAACACGCCTGTACTCACAATTCCTTCCGAGGAGTCGACATCGACCGACATCGTCATTGCTTAAAAAAAAAACAAAACAAAAAATCAAAATCTACATTAACATCAGGCTCTGTCCAGGTGGTACATTTTAGTGTTACATGGATATGTATTAAATTAATTTCCTATAACTATGGTAGAAAACAGCTCATGAAGAATAATGAAATTCGACTCGACGAAGACGCAGCGACTATGTTCAACTGGCAACACCGAGAGCTGCTGTCGTCTGTCAACTTTGACGTACACGAGCGAACGCTCGTAACTTGGCACCAATTATACATTTGGAGCTAATCGCACGCTGAATAGTTTAAAAAAACAACTTTTTAAAATTCCTTTTCAGTATTTCATAGCAGTTTGTAATAACTACGAACGCCGATCGCACTTTGTAATTCACGTTTCCCCGTATCAACCCCCAGTATTCAACGATAAATTCAGAACAAGAGACTTTATTTTCCGGCGATCACCTGCACAGAGCCCGAGCCCGCGGGTCGGCACGCCGGTCGACTGTGAGCCTAAACCCGCGCGTCGTACTGGAGCGGGTCGGTCATTTGGCGCCGAAGTTGTTCGTCGGCGTCCTCCTCCTGACACTCGAACGTCTCCGAGCTGTCGGCGTGCTCCGGATAGTACTCCCTGTATATTTTGTCCAACAGCGCTTGCCTGCAACGGAGTTCAATCATCTGTTACACTGCAACTTTCTACAAGGAAAACGTATGGAAATCGACGCAGTTTGATTGTAAAACTTTACCGAGATAAACGTTTTTGTCATCGATAAACAAATAACTTTGGGTTTTTTTTTGCTTCTATTTCATTTAAGTCCCGATTTTATTTGAGGTTATGTACAAATTTTGAAATCGATTACCTATTTCGATTGCACTCGGTCCAGATTTGTAGACCTAGAGACCATAGTCTACCACACACTTCATACATAACTTGAAGAGCATTATGGAATACTCCCACATACTCAGATTTCCTACTATTTCCCTTGCTTAGGCAACTGATAATTTTCAATAATTAAACTTATCATTAATATCTAACTTAACGACTCCCCGTGACATTCAAAATTTGAGATGCGTGCAGAATTTAATCCGCCCCGTTTCCCCGAACAGGAATCGGATATCTGAATCAGTAAGCTACCGTAGCTCCCATATTATAATATATATAACATCAGAAGAGAAGTGTATGCACTCACTTGGCAGCGAGCCCGCCACCGGGGGGTAGGCCGGGGATGTTCTCCTGCACGAGCTGCTTGAGCACCCGCGCGAAGTGCGACGAAGTGTCCTCGCGCTCCTCCGCCCCCGCGCTCCTCTCGATCAGCGCTGTCGGCACACCGACCAATAGCCACGGTTAGTATACATTTGATAACCAAATCATTTTATACCTTACCCCTGCCTTTCAGCTTGTGGACTTGAGCCGTAATTACGTAGACAAAAAGATTAACGCTTAAAGATGCGTATATACAATTAAGTTAACGCCGACATATAAATAAGGTGTTGTTTCAGTTAAGCACTCAACAATATAAGGTAACCATGAGGCCTCCCGCATAAACAGTCGGCTACGAATGACAACGGTTTGCAATCGTGATTTCATTTTATACTGTGCATTTAACACTCCGCAGATTGCTGTAATGTTTACTACTTCCACATTATAAAGAAAATAAATTTTAGTACGTGAAGGGTACACTGCGCACCTTCTTAATCCATATCAGTTGGTACTACAGCTTGTATGGTTCGATGCTCAATATTATGGTAAATTCATGCCCATTCGTCCATTTATTCCAATTGACATAATACATGACAAAATTTAACGCACAGACGGACGCTCATGCATTCACAAACGCACGCACGCACGCATACACTAACGAGCTAGCGTGCGAACAAACACACATACCCAAAACGAATTTATTTCCTATACTGCTTCCACAAACGCAAGGTGTCATCGACTAAAAAAGGTTTTTTATTTATTGGAAGAAACTATTGGAACAATACACTAAATTGATTCCACTAGTGTGACATCATTTTTATCAAGAAAAACTAAACACAAAATGGAATATAATGTAACGCACAGATTCAAGGATTCGTGATTTACTGACTTGATATATATTTTCCAATGTGTACTGTCATTATTGCAACTGTGCTACATGATTTTGCATCCATCAATCTTAATCTATGATAATTGATTATCAGATAGATAATGCAAAACAAGTTCATTGATACTACACAACTGCGCTGGAGATGATCATTTACCGGTAACAACTGCTTATAACACATTCAACCGATTATCATTACCGTATAACATAATATTCAGTGCAATCGGGTATTGTATGAACGTAACTGGGGTTACGTTTACTCCGGGGTTACTCCTTGGGAGTCTTACTTGAACCGGAAATTTCGGTTCCGGTCTCAGCTGAAACCGGAAATTATCGGTATTTTAGACACCACATTAAAATCTCTCAAATTAATAAAAAGGTCACTCAGAAAGACGAAAATCTAGTTAGGATTACTTATACGGGTAGGTAAGCCGCTTTTTTGTAAATTGAACATATTTAATAACCCTTAATTTTAAGTTTTTTTTTTTAATTTTTATAGTTCACACAATTAAATACCTGAATCATTTAATAATAATCATATATTACAAAATCATAAAAGGACTAACTCGCGACACCCCACCACAAGACGACTCTGACTAATGTAAACGAAAGAAGCAAGATAAGGTCCGAGCGAGCGTTACATTGCGACGCGAGGTGGGGCGAGCTGAAGCCGAACTGAAACGATGAGATGCGATGTTATACGCAATTTTAAGAACCCTAATTACATAATAATACTGTTGAATAATTATTTAGGCCCTTTTGATGTTATTTTATCAATTAGCAGTGATTCTGTAACTAAAAATACCCGAAACAAAAAAGTTCCAAAAGTACCGAAGGAATTGGGTTTAGAAGCCTCAGTACCGGTTTAGGAAAATTGCCGGTTCTAAACCATAAACGTAACACACAGAAGCACACGTACGCCCACATATACACACATATATAACTCTCGTAACTGTAGGCAATTATTGAAACTAAAATATTGAAATATAGGTACATAAAGTTGGCTAACGCAACCTGCGCTACCCTAGTCCGGAGTTCAAAAACAGAATTGGTTTCTTGGGGTTTCAAAATATTGAAACTAATGAAAATTCCACTCTTCAAATTCGAACCAAAATCAATAACTCTCTCAGTGAATATAATCCTTAATATTTCAAATCACTCCATCCATAGACACATCAATTCGCCACGTGTTGCATGAAAACATTTTTCCTGATTGTTTGTTCTAGTCTTCAATTAACGTAATCAGGGAAACGGTAGGGAAAAAGACGGCAATATTGTTATCATTGTTAACGCGAGCTATCGCTCGCTTATCACAGCGAGGTGCATAAAAACAAGCTTGACTCATCGCCTCAACTTCCATAAATATTTAAAGATCTCTTAATACGACAGTTTAATTTAAAAATACGCTTCTCTATGTCTTACAATATGCCTACTAAGAGACAAGATTAGAAATTACTGACGAATTATTTGATTGCAATATTAATAAACAAATAAATACTCACACTTTCATATAGTACAAGATTCCCGGTATCACGGTTAGGATTGATATAAACAAGACGTCACAATCCCAAAGAACAAAAAATATGTGACGTAAAGGTATAGCAACCTTCCATTTCCGATTAGCAGCAGTTCGGAATACTTCTTAATAAATTAAACAATTCAACTGGGCCGTAAAGGCTATCAAGATTTATATTTATAGCCAACTTAGTTCTACTTACATGAAAAATATTTTATCCATATTTTAAGTTAGTACTAACTCATCTGATGGTAAGTCTTAAGGGTTGCTGACAATTCAATCTGGAATAAACGCATTAACTTGGTGACGCGGATCGGCATCGTCTAACGAACACTCATACGGTCTGCAAACCGAGGACAGGACAAACGTGAGCGACCCGCAAGGTAAGACCGGTTCCCAAATCTCTTTCACAGATTCGGGAAAATTGATTGAGGTCAACGCATTTAAAAATTATACATATCAGTTGCGCTATTACAAGTTAGTGCTTTTCTATCCACTTCAAACGAAATGGTTCATTCTTTGGAATTTTTCACAACGGTAAGAACCTATTCAGTCTTGCCTTCTCAAACTATAATAATGCAACAATTTGCAGTCCAAGTAACACTGAATATTAATATTGGAGGTTACTCTGTCATGTATTTATAATTAAAAAAAACCTCTAGCATCTAAAATACATTTTTTTTAAGTTATTCATATTTATCTGAAACATATTATTGAGCTGTTGTTATATTAGTATTTACATTCTAGTTGCCGCAATCGGTCTCCGCAATTTTTATGTTACCAGCCACGGCAACGAAAGATCATTTACATCTAGGCAACAAAAAAATAATTCTAAGGTTAGTGACATGATTAAATCAATCCACCATTCAATCAAATCCTACACCTTGTCACGAAAGCTATAGGACTCAAATTGACATAAAGTCGCGAAATTTATGGCTATCGGCACTACACCCTTGTTGCTAGTTACAATGCCAATGGGAATAGAGATGCTATTTTACGCAGATTTAAATGGAAAACTATATTTGGACTTTGTGTTTATAGTAACAGAGATGGATTTGTAAACGAACACTAACGAAAATTCGTGACATTAACATTCGTGACTAACGAAAATATTCAACGGTTATATCAGTTCTAATATGATAGCAATCACTTTTATACACATTTGTTCGAAACAAAGTGACCTTTTAACTATTTGACATTTATATTTGAGATAGCAATATAAGTGTAAGGAGTATTATTGATTTCTGTACATATTATCTTAATGACACGGAACACTTATATGGGTTCCTTTAGTCGCTTGTCACCTTTTATCAACCGATAATGAAATGCACACATATATATTTTATTAATATTTTTAAAGGGTGTAAGATCAAATATCAAATTGCCCAATATTTTGCATTTAGCATTATTTTCCTTTCGTCTCCAAATATTTTCTAATTTATTTCAAGAAATGGAAAGTATTCCTCGATTCTGACCACCATTTTTAATGCTGTGACACTCATAAAGTAATACAAACAAATTACAGACGAAATATTGTATCGTATAAATGTAAGCACTGACCGGAAACATAGAAATCAGAGACGCATCGATTGGTGAGCAGGATGGCGATAGACGAATGTTTACTTACATAATATACGTTTACCTAATTACTAAAATGTAATCTATACTCATATAGAAACAAGCAAAACAAAACAGTTCAGTTCCATTTTCTTCTTTTTGTCAATCTGTCATTTTTTCCCCACTTTTTTCATAGCTATTGACGGGCTTCAATGTTGTCAGTAAAAAAAAATTGGAAACAAAACGTTATTTCATTACTATGGTCGAATTTCGGTCACTAGGCGAACACAAGTAATATTAATGTTGTAACGCATAATGCAATTTACAGTTAAAGAGTGACAGATATCAGTTCATAATCAAGTTTCGATACGGCCTACTCTCAAACTTATCGTTATTTACGAGAAACGACGATCAGATGAACTGCTCCATTTAATGCTATACGTAAATATCTTCATGAGGTATATGGAGGTGGTTTCGTTATCCTATAATAAACAATTTTCTGTTTACCGTTTGGGTAAAACGAAGTTAAGATCAGATGATTAAACTTAATAAGGATTGCATTTTGTCCTAAATATACTAACGCTATCTCGCTGATCAACGACGAAAACGTTAGAAAATGTAGATTGATTCGCTCGTATGTTCTTTGTGTGTTTATAAATGTTAATAGTAACATTTAGATTTAATTTTATAACGTTTTTTTATAAAAATTAATATTTATTCGTAATCAAAAACGATGTGCCTAGTACGTATTACATTAGTATCATAAACAGGTCTGCTAATTTAGCAACACTATTATTACGAGTATATTCCTCGAAAAGCACCTAGGCACTTCCTCTTTAATCTTTGCTCCATGGCATAAGACCACTGAATTGCGTCACGTGAAAAACGAATAAATAATCGGACAGTTCTCGAATACTCCTTGGCATGTGTACTCTAAACAACTCGTTACATATTCGGTACTTGCGCCCGTGCGTTGTTTTGATATACAAGGAGAAATTACGATTAACTTATCTTTTCACTCTACCGTCTTTTCGATGAAACTATACGATTTATTATTCTTCTTAGTAGAATATAATAAAAAAATACAACAGACAGTCTACTTATTGCCGTGGCTAGTAATTTGATAAAGTGCCAGTTAGACAATAAAAATATAACAAGACGAAAGACAACGCACTTATGCAGAGGCAGTTGGCTGGATTTCAGTACGCCTGATTTTATTCCAAATATTTTTGTAAAAACGATAGTAATAACTATCTTTTAAAATTTCGGATAATTGACATTCATAAAGATACAAGTTGTCATAACGCACCTTTATGATGAAAGTGACTTAACTCAAAATTCCTGAAATTCCAAATATTACTATAAATTTACTTAAAAAAGCCTAGTCTAAAACCCCATGGTGAAAAAGAGCCCGAATTATGAGTGAGAAAGGGAAAAAGGGAAAACCTCATACATCAGTCTCTTTAAATTTACTCAAGACCATAAATTTTTGAAAACTTTCTTCGTCATTTCCCATAAATTGCAATTTTTGAGTTAAGTCCCTTTCATTCTAAGAGTGCGATAAGATAACTTACAACAGGGCATATTATCATGTGTCATCTCATCATCTCCAATAAACTAACAATAAAATTATATTTCATTAATCCGTCATCAACCAAACCCACCAACTTTCCACCACAGAGTCTACTAGTATCACCACCACAACCAATACCGCCTCAAATAGCGAATCCTCAGACTGCACGTACATTTAAGTACTTGGAGAAATCCTCGAAGTGTACATATTTTCAAGATACTTCGTAAAAATTTCAATGTATATCCCGCATTGCACCGCACCACCCTGATGATTTTTGTCATTAATCGAATTAATAATACATTGTGATCCACGCGGACAAAGTTGCGGGTAAAACCTAGTGTCAAAATAAATATCGCATACTACTTCTCGAACGCTAGACCCTCGGTTTTAAGAAGTGACAAGAAGATATCGTACTCGTATGTGCCAACTAAATGAATTCTTTCAAAATAGTAGATTGTGTCACAAGGGATAAAAATAATGTTTTGCAGGCGAAAGCGATTGTATGAATTCAGAGAGAAGCGAAGGATTCTACAGTAAAATCTCGAGCGTGACGAGGGATTCAAAGTACGTTGCTCGCGGTTAAATAATTTAGGTACCGGTTGGCACCCCCTGCTAGACATCCTCCTCTAAGATAAAAATAAGAGATGCTTTTAGTAGTTACGAATATTTATATTTACATAACCAAATAGCAAGTTTATATTAATATTAGATACGTTTTTGCAGTTCTGAGAGTTTACTGTAACTGTTTTGTTAGGAATAAAAAGTGTCGCTGACTTACTTATCACTTAGATATTCATAATAACTTCGAACTCTGTTGATCGTCATGTTGAGTTGATGGCGATTAAATAAAAATGTCTGTAATATTTCGATAAAAAATAATATGTAAATCCCGCGTTTTTTCTAAATCTATTGTTAACTAATGCCGCGTCGGCATGCTTGCTTTTTTATTACTAGCCAGGACTTCATCCAAACGGATTGCGTTCAAAGTTTTCAATTAAAAGTGTTCCAAATTCAAATGTAATTTCGTCACTGTTATTATGTGCGCCGGAATGACCCATTTTGCTCGCAATTATCGAGGAACCATTCGCCTCTTTTCAAATAGATGGGATGAAAACAAACTAGACGACTTCATACGAATTGACTAATAAAGTTATGAATAAATAAATTTTCAATAATAACAAAGACATCTCTAAGCTGCTGGTCTATCTATACTAAGAAATAAAATTGGAGTGTCTGTTTCTAATATTAAAATATCCGCTTTTTACTACATGCATATGAATGTATGCATATGAATACGGTACATATACGAAAATAACATTTTTTACTATTTTTGTCTGTCTGTCTGTTTGTTCCGGCTAATCTCTGAAACGGCTGGATCGATTTTGAGGTGACTTGCACTGGCAGGGAGCTGATGTAATAAGAAATAACTAAGGCTACTTTTATTTCTACCAAATAACTTTTTTCTTAAATTCCACGCGGACGAAGTCGCGGGTACAGCTAGTAATAAATAAATAAACAGTATCGTAACGTATTACATTCGTCATAATTTTTATTAAACACAAAATTAACGAATAAAAATTAAATGATTAAATTAATGCATCGAAAAAAAATACTCGAATCTCCTACCTTTTCAATTTTGTTCATTGATATTTTGAGAATATGAAAAACGTATTATGCATAAATTTTCTGTATTTATCCAGTATTTTAGTAGACACGATTTATTTCAAATATCATGAATGGTTCCACGGTAGGTACCTACCTGGTAAGAGACGTAGCGTTCTTTAATTCAAATTTGCGAAAAAGTTACAATTAGGACGTTTTAAAATGAATAATATTCTCAATCATCTGAATGCGTAGAACGCGCAAATGGACATCATCATAATTGTTAAACGTCACCAATGATTACTTAACATACTAGCGGCCCGTGCCGGCTTCATGCGGGGCGAACAATCTTAAAGTTAATGGGCGAACAATAGCCAATCAGCGACCTTTCAAGAACCTTCGTAACACTGCCGCCCCCTTTTCGGCCGACCCTTCGAGAACCTTCGTAACATTACTTTAAATCTTAGCTGATATTAAGTACGTATAATCTATAGTAATCACTAAATGGTATAATACAAAGTGAATATAATCATGACTATGTCAATCCGGAATAATGTACCTTTCAATTGATGTAAGAATTTTTCAAATGGGTACTGTGGTTCCGAAAATTTCCTTCGGCATACCCACAAACTTACAACTTCGCACTCTCTCTTTATAATATTATTATAAATTAAAATGTCACAATAGTAGGTACGTAGAGAAAGTCTTAGATGGTAACACGAACTCAGTATATTTTAGATATCAATCTAAAATCTTCAATCCACAGCGCCCACCTGAAGGACCGGGGTTTGCTCGAAATCAAAGAATCCTAAGGCGTACCTCAATACGCTGGTCGAGTGGAGAGGATGGGGAGACTAATTACGAACCCGAATGTATTAATATGTCGCCCGAATACAAGTCGGAGACATTGTTTTAAGACTGCAATCTAATGCTGACAATCAGGACCGACGTCTTAGTGTACCTCCGAAGCACGAAATCGGAATTACGTCGAAGGAATTCCGACGTTTCCAGAGCTTGTGACTCGAATTGAACATCGTATTGGATCCATTTGGAGGTATTCACAGCGAAGACAACCAGGACTTGGGCCACGTAATTTTAATTAAGTGAATGAAACTGGGTGAACACAGCCCAGCGACCTTGAAAACGGTCTACCCCCATTGCTACGTCCGTTCAGCAGGGTATACCGAAAAAGCGAAAGTTAGCTTAGACATGATAGTAACAACAACTTATAGTTCCAAATTTTTGTCAATCTTCGATTTAAAAATGAGTTGACCAATGTTGCAATTAGATTCGCTTCTACAATTCATTTGGTAACGCCGTCCATCGCGCACGACTATCGTCCGAACTACAAAGTACCGACGTTTTCGCTTTCAGTGACCTACTTT
Organism: Megathymus violae; assembly: GCA_003671415.1. Lineage (NCBI taxonomy): Eukaryota > Metazoa > Arthropoda > Insecta > Lepidoptera > Hesperiidae > Megathymus > Megathymus violae. The sequence goes on from PDGT01000053.1 coordinate 935,044, forward strand.
ATGATGCAATGTAAACAGATTACTCTAAACTTGTTTCATGGAATTTTTTGTTTACATCTTGTGCACAATGCAATATATGAGAGTCGGCCGCAAATAGCTGGTAGTGGAAAACCATGACAAATAGCAAATAGGATTGATAAGAGGCAATACGGCGGAGTATTAGACGTGGGTCGCGACTCACGTCACGGTACGGCTTCTTTTCTTATATTAGCGCTCGAGCGGATGTATCGGCCGCACAGCCGCGCGGGAGCCCAACGCGCAAACACAGTCATTGCTTTAACCCTTGTCAGAATTCAAATATCGTAGTTCACATTCCATTTTTAAATAGTGACCATAGACAAATGTTTTTTCGAGGGCCAGGACTAAAGCAATGAAACTATGTCTATTGTTCCAAACCAACTTTAATACAAGAAAACATGTAACAATGCAGAGTAACAACAGTTATAGGAAAATATTTACGGAAAACAAATATAGTACGGCTTCATACAAATATCACAACTGTTAGACTCGTATAACTTACTAGCTAATTAAGTACAGAACTGGAAGGAACTGATTACAATAATTTTCAAAAGCGCATTCACATACAACGGTAACTTCGCAAAGATTTTTGGCACACATTTTACAGTTACATAACACACTTATAAAACAAATTAGAGAAGTGTGATGAGACACACTTCTGAAAACTTAAGAACCAGTGATGACCCCACATCGAAGAAAATATCATACAAAACGTGTTTATGTGAAAAAATATATATGGATGGACAGGTGTCCAAAAGTGTATTGCTTTCTACAAGTCGGGTTAAACTTATTAAACTGTTTTACTAAGTTGTAAAATTTTTAAAAATAACGAACGCTCGGTTTGCAAGATGATGATGAAACTTATAATTGGCACAAAGATGAGCAAATACATCACATTATTATAACTACGTCTACAAAAAATATGTTAGATAGACGAAATAAAACTATCCTACTTTTCAATTATTTCTGACAAAAAAAAAACAGTTTCTGCCTTTTATACACCTAATGGAATGACGTAAAGTAAGTGACAATGAGTCACAGAAAACTGCCAAATTAAAGACTATCAATTAATCATTAAAAAAAAATTATACAGAAGTATTACAGACAAGAGACGGTGTATTCGATTGCTAGAATTAAATGTTTCGTCTCGTTTCAACTATAGTAACCAACACATTAAATAAATAATGTATTTAGTGTAAACGTGGAATATTATTCGGAAATCGTTATTTTAAATAATTACGTAATTTTAATTCACTATTTGTATTGATCTATGTAAAAGAGCAAATATTTTTTAAACTAGCCAAATGCGTTGGGCATAAACTAAACTTTAGTAATAATAGATTGTTTTCTTAAATAAAAATTATTCCGTCCCAAAACGAATCCGTCCAACGCTGACGTAAATCGATGAACAAACATTCAAACTTCATTCATCACACACATTTTATCCAAACAATAAAACCGCGACGACTATGGGATGACCATCGTGTCCAAGTTACATATAGCACAGACTATGTAGCGGTAAAAAAATCATACAGGAACTACCTGCTCTTGTTTACCTATACACTAGTACTCTTCGTGACAGTTAAGTGTACTGCGGGGAGCTTAAGCTATCGACATTCTGAATTACCCTCTGAAAAAGCAAACTGTTCTTCTAATAACAATTCCCCAAACATTTACTTATAACTTAACCATATCGTGTATGCATGTGCATATATTTAACGTTATTAGCAACGATCTAATAACACTGAGCTCCCTACATGTAACATTACAGAATAAGGGAGTTCCAGTCAAACGAAACTGGTTTATCTATCACACAGAAAGTCTTGTTTCAACATTGACAATTTTATTTTCAAATCTGCCCAACGCATATTTACCGTGCGTGGTGACGCTAGTATAGCGTGTATCTTATTTTATTTAATATTACATACACGTAATTTTACATTAACAGAAACTAATTTTATCTAGAATGTTGCACTCTCTCTCTGTTCTATTTGTATTCGTCTACTAATTTTAAAACCTATTGTAAATCTAATAGATATAAAGATATATTTCTCTATATAAATAGAAATTAGATTTAATAATTACTTTCAGTTTTGTAAACTTCAGTTATATACACCTAATTTGGATTTTGGATATACGAAGTCTACTTCAAAATTGAATATTATGTATATGTTGCTATAATTAATAAACTAATGACAATGTTTCGAAATATTTCTCAACTAATATATACTAATAATTAGAATTGGAGTGTCTGTTTGTAATATTATAATACCACTTTTTACTACATACATATGAGTGTATATATGGTACATATACCAAAACAACATTTTTTACAAATGTTGTCTGTCTGTCTGTTTGTTCCAGGTAATCTCTGAAACGGCTGGACCGATTTTGAAGGGACTTTCACTGGTAGGTAGCTGATGTAATAAGGAGTAACTTAGGCTACTTTTATTTCAAACTAAATAACTTTTTTGTTAAATTCCACGCGGACTAAATCGCGGGCACAGCTAGTAAAATATATATTTTAACTGCCTTTGAATCCTGTATACCGTAAATTATTGTGAGTATGTAGAAATTAGTATATTTTTCAAATGTTATAGGAAAATCATGTTTTTAATTACTACTGTCCCACTCCAGGTGTGGCAAGAGACAACTACCAGTTATAATTACTTGGCGAGTGCTGCCATCAAGTCTACTTACCTCGAGTTGAATTATTGGATAAAGTTATACTTATGAATCATAATCGACTTCTCCGTTATAATTTTTTTACATGACATAAATTAATGCATGACAACAATCCCACCTGATGGTGAGCGGTAATGAAGTCTAAGATGTTCAATACACCAACTTATACAAGCCTAATCACTCTCCTCTTGAAGACTCTCACATCGTAAGTAGGCGAGAACACTGACGCGGCCATGTTATCAACTCCTTTGCATCTCGCATAATGACCGACGACGCAAACCACACATACAGCCGAGATGTTCACTAACATAAGGACACCCGCGGTACGTCGAGTTATTTAATGGAGGCACGGCGATAGAAGAATTTTCCAATGGCATATCGTAGTGGGGGCAGCAGGGGTGGCAAAATTTCACAATAAAGAATAAAAATATTTTGTAAATATTTGAACCATTTCGTACTATTTATCTCAACTACAAATTTGGACCAGTTAAAAAGAGCACGGAATTTTTTCATTACTTGACGAATTCGGGGAATCCCCTTTCTTTGAATGATATTTTGTAGCGCCTGGCAACACCGTCTATACTGGCTTGCGGGATTTCCCGTATGTTTTTTTGCACTTGAATTGTTTATGACTAATCAGCGAGAATGACTCCTATTACATATATATTAAGTTTAATATTGTTTATTACGTAAGGGTAAGTCCCTTTTAGATAGTACATGATGCTTTGACAATTCAAAGAGTTTTATTGATGGATCATCAGTTTTCCATTTCACATTGTTTCGTATCGTATTTATATGTTTTTATATATATTTGTGAAACCAAACCTGTTTTATTTAAAATCTAACCTGTATAATGCAAAATAATTATGACTATTCTTGCCGAAAAGTTCTCTAGAATTAATGTATGTAATGTACAGTATACATTAAATGGAAATATCTAAAAAAGAGGGCGACAAAATTATCTTCCGCCCCGGGCAGCCGACATCCACGCTACGCCACTGGAATTTTCAAACCATTCCTGCTAACACCCCCCCAAAATGTATCCTATAGAAGACCGAGAAGCTGGCAACTCTGTGCTTGTGCTCAAGGCTTTGCAGCCCAAATGTGACAACAGTACTCCTCACATGGTGGAACCTCAGCTTTGTACAGGGTTAAAAGCTGATTCGTTGTGAAATAAGCCGCACCTTCGCACGGACCCCAAGATAATTTGCAGCTGCTTTGACCATAGACTTGATGAACCGACTGAAGTTCAAGTTTGAATAAACTTCAACTTCTAACAATTGAAGACGTTCAGTGCATTCCAAGGATACATTCTGAGGAAGAGATGCCAAGGAACAAAGCCCCGTTCAGGGCTCCTTTTTTTGGCATCGCCCCATTCGACACAGTCCGAAGTGTCAGCTTCATACATTCCACCATGGCCTCTCTTTCGGACTGTATTTCGGCCCTACTGGCCCGAACATTAGGGAGGTATCTGTCAACTACTGTACTGTCATCTGCATACCCATGGATACCGGGCTTTAGCAGATCATTGATATGCAGCCGGAATAGACTAGAGAACAGAACGAAACCCTGAGGAACTCTGGCGTTGGCAGCCGTTGATTGCGACGAACAACCATCGACGACAATTTGGAGAAACCGATCGCTCAGCAATTATTTTACCTAACCGATAAGGTCAGAGGACATACCATACGCTTTAACAAATTTCATAATTGATATCAAAGTTCAAATAACAAAATCGATAAGTTCCAGGTTGTGTATTACAAATATGCGTAACTTACTTTAAGGTATGTTAAAGATCATTACTATATACCACACCCAATGTTATTAAGTATTATAAATTCTTAAGATTATCTGTTAATAACACAATACGTAACGTGACCTTGAAATATTTATTACAACTCCTGTATACACAGGTGCAGATCTGTCATAACCAAATATAATTAGATAACATTGACCTAACTTAGATACTTATTATGAATCTAATATCTCTTTAACCCATCCAAACTCTGTATGGAAAGTCTGAAAGACAATCAACCTTCAAAATGTTTAGATGCTTCTTCAAAAGACTCATTGTAAAATCTTTCATAAAAATATTATTTAGAGTGTAAATAAATATAAATTGATGAGTTAAGTAGAATCATGTCAAAGCATGTAAAATTTATTTTAATTTACAAACTACCTGAATTATTATTTTATAATAATTTAATGAGTAGTTTGAAAAATTTGAAATAAAAGTGTATTTATTTATTTATATATGGATGTAAAAGTATTCAAGTATTTCCACCATTCTAAAGGATTTAAATTGTACAGTTCGTTAAAAATAAAGCTCTAATTTTATCAATACATGTTTTTCTGGAATAACAGCTTCAGAAAGCAGCTTGGTGGTAGAGCTTCACGTAAGGATTATATTATCAGCATTATTATTAATTCATTAATATTATAACTGGTATCTTTCCGTGAAGCCTGCCTGGCTAGCTACCACCCTACTGCTTGAGTCAGCCGCCAAACGACTCGTCGTGTTCCGGCTGGGGGCTTGAGAGCCAGTATTTTTTTTCTAACCTTCTCATTTCCTGGCCGACAACGCAACACTGATACCTTCGGTCTTGCTGATGTCCATGGGCGACGGTGACCACTTACCATCAGGTGACTCGTCTGCTCGTTTGTCGACTATTAACATAAAAAAAAGAAAAGTAGAAACTAATTGAATTAAATGGAAAATAGTGACATGACAAGTTGAATGGATAATAATCAAACTCAATTAATTATTAACTTTTTTGCAATATGTGTCTAATCCAAGATTTGATACAATATTCTCAAATATGCGATGGACCTAGCATTATCTTGCTTGATACTAGAATAAAGTGAGTACTAGGATAAAGATAAACCATTATTATAAAAATATTTAACTATCACATAAGATTGTTAAACTTTATCGAATGATAGTTCATCCTTAAATCTACTGAGAGAAGTAGCAAACTGTATTATTTATTTAAAACAATGTTTGTAGTTATTGGATCAAAGTTTTGTGTTATTTGTAAATTTTATAGGTTTATGTCGTACTACATGCAATTCATTAATGAAATTATTTTCGAAAGTTCATTTGTTTTGTATTGGTATTAGTAGCAGTACAAAAAACTCAATAAATTTAAAACTTTGCTGAAAACTAAATAGCTGAAACTTCTATTCAACAGTACAAGTACCCTGTGAAAATTTGCACTAAAGCCTTTTTTATAATACCTAATTATTTGTTATACTAATTATACAGTAACCTCACTTTAATTTAAAAGGAGTAGTTCATTTGCTGGCTGCTAAAAATGTTTAACAGCCAATCTGACGTTTTATGTTAAGTAAATTTGCTGCTTAATTAGTCATGGAATTTGAAACATTTCATGAAATAAAAAACAAATCTCTTGTTCATAAATATAAAACTCATTCCTAGTTTTGAATACCCTCAGATTCTTCTTGTTTAATTATATTTTAAAACATGTCATATATTTTTTATATCCAGATGTTGTTCATGCTATTACCATACTTTTTTAAACTATTTACTTGTGTATCACTGAACAGTTAAACAAAGTTATATGATAATATAGCATCTACCCTCTTTTCCATTTTATGCACAAAGTAGGAGACTCCCTAGCGAACTCTCGTGCACTGAACAAATAAAGAGCTCTAGACGTTTCAATGAATCTGAGACGCATCCTCGAAACTTCAGCGTTTGGGAGCGAGAGCGGAGAGTATGTGCACAGCAAATTTATTTTGTACCAAATCTTTATATTTAATAAATTCAAATTTAATCTTAGATTAGACTAACCAATTTCGACCACAATAACTTCTTCACTGTGCCTAGTATCATCACAATCATTATTCAGTAATAATGCATAACTATATATTAAACCCTGTACTCAGATCACACTGTTTTGAAAGTCCAATTAGTCTCAACAAATCTAATTTAATTCAGTCCATTGTTAAGCAGTTCTATGAATTTCCATTGACTACATTAGATACAAAGAGCGAAAATACATCATTTTTCTAATCAGCATTGCATTCTACAATCGGTAAATAGTTAATAAACCATAGGCTAACATAGACAAGAGCTGTGAAAGGGGCAATGCACTTGTTAATATTTATATCAGATATTACCAACAGCCAGTTAGGCAAACCTATGTATGTCTGTTAATTCATTTCATTTTTAAAATGAACTCAACTCATGTAATAAACTATTGCATAAAATCTTCTTCATGATATACAACCTCCATGAAATTAAAATAGCAAACATGCAGGCAGTTGATGTAGTGCCAAATAGTGAATGATGTTCAACTTTCAATTGGACACTAATAATTGGTTAAAGACTACACGCTTCTTCAAAGTAGGCCTAGTAATTGCTACACATAAGCTGGACACTCAATCTACTTTCAAATATGAGCCGGGCAAAAGCCCACTTAGAAATATGATGGTCTATAACATAGTAACTTGTTCTTCCAGTTTGATGGTGCTGGAGGGCTTGGTGGTGGTGCTAGAGGCCAACCTCAATGACTGAAGTTGGTAGGCTTCCAATAAAACAAAAAAGGGACATTTAACAATATTCAGTAATGGTTGCTACTTTCATATTAAGAGGAAAATAAAGAAAGTGGAAGCATAAGCATTACCTACATGTCGTTCATCACCATTCTGATCAACCGCCAATTGGTAGAAGTTTAAATGACTATCTATACTACCGACCAGAAGTACTGAGGCCAGAAAGAGATCTAAATGACTGATATAAAATAATAAGGGCTGCTACTTTCCCATCAATAGAAAAATAGTTACGATCCGTCCATCACATCAGTTTCTTTCATACATCCCTCAGCACAGTGAGCATCCCACCTCTATCCCCGAGCGTCATTGGTTTGTGTGCGTCCGTCGGGCGGCGTGTGTGCGCGCCTGCGCCTGTGCTTGTGGCATGCATGCAGTAGTGTCGAATAACAACCTGTGAGCCGGTGTCGCAGCGTCTCGTCCAGCTCGCGGTCCGCGCGCTGCGCCTCCGCATTCGGCTTCGGTGCCCCGGGGAACACCACCAGCACGATGCTCATGTTATCCTTGCTCCCCTGGAATCATGTGTTGCAGTTAGAAAATGTCATCGCATGATACAACAGAATTTTTTTATATATATTATTCTATGGAACCAAAGATGTAAATAGGTAACTTGGAAGGGGCCTTAATCGCTTTGATTACTGCAAAATGTTGATGCCGCTTTAATAATTTGATAACATGAATAACCATACCTAATGCTAAGTATGAATGGTGCCCAGAACGACCTTTTGGACATTGCACAATATCTTTAACCATTCCCTAATATTTATTACAAGACGAAGAGAATCAGTTGGGATTTCACAAAAACAAGGAATGCTCCCCTAACAGGGCCTTTGGGAATATTTCTGTTTATGCAAATAGCCAACAAACAAGAAAAATCACTTGATGGTAAGTGTTCATCATTGTTATTAAACATAAAAGACACATTAGCAATCAAGATGAAAGTGAAGAACTGGCTTATTACTGGCTCTACTACACTGCAATTGAAACACGTAAACAACATTTCACATGTAATTCTAAAATATTTCCAATTTCATTTGTATGTTCTTTTAGCCTGTGATAATTTAATTTTTTATGTTTTTATTGTACTAATAAACCACAGTATCTAGCTATCCTTATACAAGATTATTGTATCTATTAGATTATGTTTCATTTGGAATCGGTCTTTAAATGTTGCTTCTGACTAAAGGTGGCTTATAAGGCTTCAGTTTAATAACTTAATCAGAACTCCATTATGGCCGGGGAATTATGTATGTAGGTATGTCCTTACAGTTACATTATTTCTGCACTTATATTTACATATAAAATATAATATATACCGGGAAATTTAACTTAATGTGTGAACTGTTTTGGATAGCTCACCTTGTTTAAGTGAAGAAAATGAATGAAAATTAGTCAGACAAAATAATTTTGGGACTAATATTTTAATTAATTTCCATGTTCCATTTTATATCTTAGAAAATAATATAATAATAAAAAAGCAATGGGATGTTCTCACCAAGATTCAGGGTTGTAACTATTGTAAATTTTAAAACAAAATGCCTAATTTATATACTACTAGCAAACTGCCCTCACTTTGGAAATAGCACCTGCATTGTTTTAGGGCTGGGTTGTTCTAATTGTATGTCACCTACACATTCACAGATAAACAGATAAAAAATTCTTGAAAATACTGTTTTGTGTTGTAGTGTGTTAATAAAGGCCCCAAATATTTGTTTGTCTCTATATTGTTCATGTACAGCAAGCAAACAGTTAAAATTTTATTATATGTATATATTTTCCATTACACAGTCATAATAAGATACAGATTTTAAAACACAAAATTTTATATCAAGATGAAACAGTATTTACCAAATGACCTCATATTTTTATCAACCTTTATCGGCATCAGATAATTTCATATAAGCAATACCACAGTTTTGCTAATTATTATAATAAAATTCTGTTTCTTACTCTTTGTAACTTTTGAAGATACCCAAACTGTAATTACGAAAAACAGTATTACAAGTACATTACAATAGCCATAAATAGTTGAAGAATTCCATATGTAAAATGTAATTAATAAATCTACTTTATAAGGTTTTTGCTATAAATTTTAAACTGGAAGGGTAGGGTGATAGGTCAAAGTCCACTGTGCTATACTATTGCAGATAGTAGACTTAACTCACTAGAAAATTATGAAGTTCACTCTATGGGGTTCAAAAAACTATATGAGATCTGCTATAAAAATAAAAATCAAGCCATCTTATGTTACAGGCTGAAATGGATTGATCTCAACAGCACTTACAAAAGTTTTCACCTCACTCATCTGAACTGAAACTCTATTAAGGAAATAATGAAATTAGATTAAGGTTTACTTTTATCATAATTTTTTTTATCTTAATAAAAAAGGGCACCACATGAAACTTCAGTTATCTAAGTTCAGTCATATACATGTAGTTCAGGAATTTTGATTTTGTGGAATTTACAGAATGATGCTTCCTTCCTTGTCAGTCCATGTTACACATTTTGATATTTATTATGAATTCCAAATTTTACGTAGGTAGGTCCTACTTTATAATACCATATGTTTATGTTAATCATGCAGTATAAATAAACTATTATAGAATGTATAATGATACCATTCTTTATTTTAATATAATTTCTACAAAAATATAATACAATATACAAAATCTCGCAACATTATTAATATGTAATTATTAATTGTACATAACATGAAGTGTTGATGTTATATTGCACAAAATATGGAAAAACTAATATGAAATGACAAGAAAAGATATGTTTGAGACCACAGATGAGTAATAAAGATAATTTACATAACAAACACTAAACCTATTGCATCTAGTAAGTCCATAAAAAAAGAAGCATTTGAATATCTTCTATAGAAATAAGTAATTTAATTACAAAATCGTGACATATAGGCAAAATCTCATAAAAATACTTATTATTATTTAATACTAGGAAACAGCCCTGGAATTGCAAGGGTACAATTTACCAATGAAGAAAAAGAGATGTGCATTTATCAACTTCACAAATAAAGTTTTTCATACAAAAAATCTATTAATATTTCTGACTATTTCAGTGAAAATTTACCAAAAATTGTATATCATACCAACCTTGTCCTGACAATTAGAATACCGTCCAAAAATGTCATACATGCAGCAATTGATTTTTACATAAATTAGTTTAAGATGGCCATTTGTTTTGTTTGATTTTACAAAAGTATATTTTTCATTACTGTCAAATGTTATATAATTAATGTAATCATTGCTTCTTAAATTTCATATGGATAGATTTAGTACTCCTGTAGAAATTATTAGGGCTATTTGTATCGCAGGTAGATTTTGGGACATAGCTTCTCCACTCCTGGAGTACACTACTTCTGGTGCATCCTGTTAAACAATTCCATGTCTTTTTGTTTATAAATACCTAGGATCTATACCACTCATGTCATAGTATTCAGTTCATAGTAAGCTGTACTAATTACCTGACTATTACATTCCACAAAAAAATTATTTGTGACATATTTTTAAATTTTTTCAATTATGTATAACGCTGGAGAGGCTGTTAAAAAGTGGGATTTTTGGTACTTCCTTTTTGGCTGATGTTATTTGCCACCACTGGTATGACTCAGAAGTGGGCACCATTTACTATTATGCAGCCTGTCTGCTTTTTTACTAATTATTACCATAACAAATAAATGGTACCCACACACACTTTGGATGACAATGTAGAAACCTCCTGCCGAATTGAACAAAGATTTACCTACTCCTAAGGACTGAATGTTAACCGAAAAATTAGTTTTACCAAGTTATTCTTTATATAAAATAGCAACTTACATAATGACTAGTAAACCATTTTTACAGGTTTTAAGTGGCTCTACCGTGCTATTGGCTCAAGATTTCAACCCAATCTCACACTTTACAAAAAGTATGCAACTATAAAACACTTTCCTGGTGAAGAATATCATTGTTGATGTAAACTAAGCATTCAAACAGCTGTTTTTTCATCATACTACAGGTGGAATTGTTTATAAATTATGCAAAAGCAATAAATATGAAAAAATAAAATATTGACACATGTTATAAAAGTTAATTTCTTATCTATGAATGTTACTCATTTAAGCCTGGTTTGCCTCTTCATACAAGTTTCACAAATAATTGTATGTCCATAAAAGCATAGTAAAAGTTACTTACTTTATATAGGCAGGTGTCAATGACCTGGTTGGTAATGGCTTCTAGGTCGTCAGTAAGTTGCAGAAGTGAATGCACATATGCACAAAGGGCCTCGTTACTCATCACATCCCAGACTCCATCGCACGCCAGCACCAGAAACTCGTCATCAGTCGCCGATCGCTCGTGGACGGACACCTCCGGTTCCGGAGAAACGAGCTGCTCGCATGGGCCGCGATCGAGCACCTTCTTGTACTCGTAGTCTCCAAGTGCTCGGGATACCGCCAAGCTACCGTTTACGCGTTGAATCATCACCGACCCCCCGGCCTGCACAATGCGCGACTTCTCCGAAGGAAGCTCCGGTTTGTGATCGCGCGTCGCGAATATTGGCATCCCGTGCCTAGCCAAAACCGCACGTGAATCTCCGCAGTTCGCAATGTAGATTTGTTTTGGGGACACGAACGCGCATACCGCTGTAGAACCAGACTTCTCTTCCCCGTTGGATAATTCTGGGAGCTCTCGCATTTTTTTATCTAGGTCCAGGAAGCCGGCGCGGATCGCTTCTGCTATCTCTTCCCGCCGAAACTCGTCCGTTTGAAGAATACATTCTAACAAGTTCTCTGCACAATGTGCCGACACCCGAGCACCAGCGTGCCCGTCGAAGACCGCGAAGTAAGACCAGTCCGACAGGGTCCCGTTCAGTGTGAGCTGCGCGTGATGAGCGTCCTCCATCTCCACGCGCCAGCCCTGCATCGATGCCACGCCATAGCGAAGTCCGTTACCCTCGCCGCTTTCGTTATATTTCTTAGTTTCAGGTTTGTTCAAAAAGGCCCCCATGCTGAGTCCTCCCTCTGATTTGTTCCGTTAATCGCACATACTTACCGCACCATCAGGCACTCGAGCGAACGTCGCGACCGATAACGTATAAGGCAAGGAAAAGCATCACTAGATTTTAGATAGATCTCGTCTCACTAAACTATTTCACTGAACTGAGGTAATCACGGTGATGTAAAGGGCCGACGCGTGGGTTTTATAACAGCTTGATTGTCTTCTTCTACGTAATTAGTAACAAACGATGGTGTTGCGTCGAACCCGATGACAAATCGTGCTCGCTCCGACGGAATCGTAAAACGAAAAAGCGACCCAAAAGAATGAATGGCGGACATAAATAGTAATTGTCTATGATTTACTTTTATCCTAAAACTATCTTTGATTAACTAAGAAATAAATACCTATTTATTAGTTATTTAATATACATTATTAATCATGTTTTTTCTTTATTGGACAAAAGTTTTCGTTTGTTTTTATTATGCTTACGTTTATAATTATGATGTAAGAATTAAATAGACAATAATTTAGATTTTAAAATATTGCCACAATAATAGATTTCATTGATAACATTTATTAAGACCTTTAAATAAAGAAGATGATAGTTAACTATACTGTTTTGTATAATTTATTATTTCACTAATGAAATATCTTACTTTACCCATAGACAAATATTCATTCAAGAAAAATCGTGTACTAGAAAATTCTGTGATTGTGAAATTTTAAAAAAGTTGAATTAATTGACGGCAATATTTTGAGGTTAGGGTTTCGCACTTCGATTTGGAACTTGAAAATAGTAGATTAAGTACTGAACAATAGTACTTCATGCTTTCAATATTATGTTTCAGTATATACTAATGTACTCTGTGATATTATGTATTCATATAATTTAAAGTTTAATGTCTAGGCTATAGTTAGTAGAAACACTTCAATAAAACTCAATCTTAATTTAAAAATGTATAAAAGTTTGCTGTTTAAATGGTAAGATTACGAAAAATTATGACTACAATAATAATATTTACAGTTATTTAGTTTGAGGAACTAGGGTTTGCATAAATATAGTTCACTATTTCTAACTTAATAGTGACGAAACTGGATTGAGTATTACCTAAGAAATTAACGTAGAAAAAACAATTTTATTTTATTGTAACAAACCTGATCCACCTCGTTTTATCCTTATTTATACCCACATACAATTCGAGAACTCCGCTTGGAGCCCCTCATTTGTCTATGCGAGCTAATTGGCTGTAGATTGTCAGTCACTTAAGTGTACTTACAACAAAACATTACAGAAACAACTATTTCATTCCAGGTTACCATTACGACAGGTTAAAAGTGAATTTATCTTGCAACAAGCTGAGAACAGAAACTTGATATCACTGGGTGTAGTTAACAAACTCACTAGATACACTTCTGTGTCTGCTGTGAATTATAAGAAGAGAAAAACAGTTGAAGAAAAAGTTTGTAATTAAAATATTACTGTATAATTTTTACAAGTTGAATTAAACTTTACAATTATGGAAATAGTATTCTGCCATATTAAAGTGACAACTAGTGAAACTACATTTGAAAAAATATGTTGGTTAGGTAGATAAACCATTCAAGATGTTTATGATGTAATTAACTTAAAATTTAACACATATTAGATACAACTAAAAATCAGCAGTATTATAAGCAAAATAATTTGTGTATAATGCAACTCCATGAATGATGATAGAAACGTTATGAACTGTACGGTCCCAGGGGACTTGTGTTCCCAAGTACTTGTCACTTCAAGTACAAGTACACTTTTTTTCCTTCTTCTAATTTCCTGGCCGACAATGCATCAGTGATACCATGGGTTTTGCTGATATCCATGGGCGACGGTGACCACTTACCATCAGGTGGCTCGTCTGCTCGTTCGTCGGCTATTAACATAAAAAAAAAAGTGATTGACTGTAAAATTTTTCCCCTTTTCTTTCTAATTTACAATATATTTATAATAAAATTCCATTATAATTGACATAAATGCCATATTGTAAATTAAAAACACATCAAAAGCATTCTTGTGCAAAACGATTGTTACAAACTTGATGATTACTTTGAGGATAAGACTGCTTGGACATGAGTTTAATATTAAGCCAGTTTATAGCCATAAGTACGTTCTGTAACTATGAGTAGGAAATACTCCTCGGGAGTTCATGCCGCTTCTTCCGGAGCCACTCACAATAGGGATTGGTTAAAGCGATGGCGTAGTTTGACGTTCGAAGTGTTTGTAAAAATCAACTTCGAATAAATATTATTTCAATATTACAATAATAAAGAAATTCATATCTAATAAATCATCCAGATTGAAACAACTTGAATTATGCTACATTTCATCATGTTGGTAACAAAATCAAAAACAAATCCAACAAAATTATTTAATAATCTAGGTATTCTATAATACTGTTTGAAAAGGTAAGGAGAAAAAACTGAAAGAGACTCCTCAGCACATCTATTAAAACAACACATGGCTATTACAAAGTAACTTTAAACCTGCATGGCACTGGTTTCGACAGTAATATTTCCAGGCGTCCTTGTCATGAATATATTAATCTATACTATAATATCCTTTCCCTATAAACTGTGCTTTCATGCGTCGCTTAAAGGTTCCAATAGGTAACTCACGTTTGTCACTTTGAAATCTTATTGTAAAAACAAACTCCAAGCCCAATAAAAGAACGCCGAACCTTTTGGACGCGACATGAAGTCGTAACCAAATTATATATATTTCTTGTTTCACAATTGTATATATCAATTTTCTGCTTGTGCATTTTTTTATAAATACAAAATTACTATAATTATATTGACTGGCTAGTGGCTAGTGAACACCTATTTCTTTAAATTTTTCCTTAAAAGACTCATGTGACTTTATATACAGCTCTGATTGTTGTTTTCTGTAATACAAATATCAAATGAATGTCCGCTGATTTACTCCACATTAAGATACCATAAGACATAAGACTATGAAAATAGGCAAAATAAACAAGTCTAGCTGTGGTATAGTGCAAACTTTATAAAACACTTCGTTTTTTTAGCATTCAAAACTAAATTGTTTATGTTAAACCAATGCGTTACATGGAACAAAACACTGTTTACACCGTCAAAATTTAATTTGTTTTTTTTAGTCTTAAATATTAGAGATGTGTCATCAACAAACAGTACCATGTCCGCATGATTGCTAATAAAATAAGGCAAATCGTTATTATAAAATAAAAAAAGGAACGGACCTAGAATAGAGCCCTTTGATACACCTATTACAATTGATGATCCCGATTTGGTGTCATTTATGTTAACACATTGAATCCTACCCTTCAAAATGAGAGCACTGTACTTGACGCCGTAGGGACTAACCTTAAGAAGTAGTGTTTCATGCTCACATCAATCAAATGCTTTAGATAGATCACAAAAACATCTATAGCATTCTGTAATGCCTCCCAGGTCTCAAATATGTGTTTAAGAAGCCTAGTCCCTGCATAAAGTGACCATGAAGAATTTAACCCTGAGTTATTTAAAATGAAATAAACTTAGGGTGGCTCCAATATACAGATATTTTAACTTGTTTTTTATATTTACCTTTTAACAATACTTTAAAAAATACATTAGGCGGCGGAAAGTCATGGGCGCAGAGTTATTCGATACTCTCCAAAAGCAGGCTCCGAGGTGTTGGGGATATGGAGAAACATGACCGTCCAAGATATAGCAACTGTCTTAAAAAAGGATGTTGGTAAGTTGATACAATGACTACTTATAATCAAAATAATTGTCGGTCAATCACCACATCATTATCTCTTTTAGAAAATTCATTGCGCTTACCTGTAAATTAAATTCTCTGGTTATTAACCTGCATGATTCTGAATTATAGACTGTTTGCCAGGCCATGCAGAGTTTAGTGCAATGTGATGTGGGTGAACCTAGCATATCTGTCTAAGGCTTTGCACCAACTTGAAACAGTTCAGTAGGGCACATATAATAATACATTTTTTAAATGAATAAGTTACAGGTTTTGACTATAATTGTCACAGTGTTATATACATATATGTAAATGAGCGACCTTTTTTTTTTAACGCTGGGAAATGCATTTACCCATCCCGCCGCGGGGAAGCGGCGGGTATGTGGGACTCGCTGGCACGCCCCTACGTGCCAGAATACCCACTAAAACCCAGCGGGGCCCTCATCGTCTTCATGGGGCGCCACGGGATCGCTCGCGCATTCAACCGTGACGCTCCGACGGTTGGCCCGCCTATGCGGGCCGCCTTCGCATAGAGCGCTCTACTGCCGCCGATCGGACCCTTTCGGGCCCGAAACATCCCACCGCGTTTCCATCCGCTGTGGCCTTTGCTTAACAGAGGGACACCCGGTGAAACATACTCCGTGGGCCGCTCTTAATCTGGTCCTTCACCCTTCGACTTCCGGTATGAGTAACTCTGCCGTATAGCCTCAGGGATCAGTAGGACACGCAAGCCCCCCCCACCACGACAAGG
>PDGT01000053.1:951846-988706 GCA_003671415.1 Megathymus violae
GGGGGGATATTAATTAGTGACTTGCCCCAACCTATTTCGCGGGTTGAATAACTATTTACGTAGCCTACGTCCATCCAGAATAATGTACCTTTTAAATGGTAAAAGAATTTTTCAAATAAGTGCCGTAGTTCCGGGATTACCCTCCGCATAGATACAAACTCACTAAATTAGCACTGTTATATTAGTGTAGATTAATTATAGTATTGTTACGTGTCAGGATCCGTAGGCTCGTAAAAATGCCACAATCGTTCCGCAGAGACTTTATTTTTCTTCACACGCACTTCACAATCACAGTTACACTCGTAGATCGCAGGTATTCGCTTCGTAGGGAGAGAACTCTTCGCTTCGTATCCGGAGACCGAATGCCTTGTGGCCGACCCTGCCCGCTATTTATATCGATTTCCGGGCTTCCAGATCCTTCCACGTCCTTCGTTGTAGTAAACAACAACAGGAATTCCCGGAAATCGACATAACAATAGCGGGTCAGGTAACCAACCCCATTTCGGCCCTCACCTATGCTAATCTCGCCCCTTTTACATGAGGCATACGGGCCAGATTGGCCTGGAGTGACCCAGGTAGTTTTTATTACTACCTGGGTTTCTCTTTCATTGCCTCTATTGTTTGTCTCTATTGTTTGCCTGTATTGTTTGCCTCTATTGTTTGCTTCTATTGTTTGCCTCTATTGTTTGCCTCTATTGTTTTCCTCTATTGTTTTCCTCTATTGTTTGCCTCACCGTAACGGTCGGCCACCCTTCTAGAGACTTCGCAAGCCTGCCGACTTCGAGAAGCTTCGTAACACTGCCCCCCTCTTAATTATGTTCGTCCCAAACATTGTTTGCTTCATGACATGGTGCCAGCCTGTCTATGTGGACAATCTTGGGTTTTCTCCTATCTCCCTGCTTGATCCGGTAGGTCACGTCGTTAATCCTTGTGACTACTGTATACAGCCCTTCCCACCGTGCTTGTAGTTTCGGAGACTTCCCCTTTCTCCTAAGTGGGTTATGCAGCCATACCAAGTCTCCTACCTTGAAACCGTGCGCCCGTGCGTCGTGATCGTAACGGGTTTTCACTCTCTCGCTGGTTTTTAAGCTGTGTTCCCGCACGAGTTCATGTGTCTCGTCCAATCTTATTTGTATATCTGCGACGTATTCAACAGTTAGTTTGGGGACATCAGGCGGAGTACCAGTCAGTAGGTCTAAAGGCAGACGCATTTCTCTGCCGAAGTTAACTTTAGCCGGAGTAAACCCAGTGGATTCATGGACTGCAGAGCGATAAGACATGAGGAATAGTGGTATGTACCGATCCCAATCTCGCTGATGATCCTCAACGACTTTGGCCAAGTGATTCTCCAATGTTTGGTTGAATCTCTCGACCATTCCGTCTGATTGAGGATGTGCAGGTGTGGTACGGGTCTTGTTAATTCCTAGGAGGGTACACATCTCCTGGAATAATGTGGACTCGAAGTTCCTGCCTTGATCGCTGTGCAACTCCAACGGTACCCCGAATCGGCAAACAACCTCGTCGACGAGCTTTTTGGCCACTGTCTTCGCCTCTTGATTTGGGGTTGCAAATACTTCTGGCCATTTACTAAAGTAGTCTTGAACTACTACGATGAATCGATTTCCATCTTCAGTTCTGGGGAATGGTCCAGCGACGTCTATGGCGATCCTTTCCCAGGGAGCCCCAACGTTGTATAACTGCAGCTTTCCCTTGGATCTAGTCCGAGGTCCTTTCACGGACGCACAAGCCGCACATCTCCGGCACCAATCTTCGACGTCTTCCCGGCATCGCACCCAATAGAAACGCTCCCGTAATTTCACAAGGGTTTTCTTAACGCCGAGGTGTCCACCGGATGTACCGTCGTGCACCAGTCGCAATAACGTGGCCACCTTACTCCTGGGGATAACCATCTGTACAGTTTGGTCCTTCCCGTTTGGTGACTCCCATCTTCTGTATAACACTTCACCCTCTAAGATGAGACTGTCCCATTGAGCCCAGTAAGCTTTGGTGATTGGACTTGCTGCTGAGATGTCACTCAAAAGTGGTCTTTGTCCCCTAATTTTCCACTGCATGATGGGGTTGAGGTCTTTGTCTTCCTTCTGAGCTTGACTTATTTGTTCCTTACTCCAAGACTCATCCAGCTCTTGTGTCCTTATGATCCTAACCTCGTCTTTCACTTCTTTCGATTCATGCTTCAAGCAATGTCGACAATCTTCAGAGCATGGTCGTCGTGATAGAGCGTCTGCATTTGAGTGGACTCTTCCGTTGCGATGTTCTATTACAAAGTTGAACTCTTGAAGCTGTTCAATCCATCTCGCAACCTGGCCTTCAGGGTTCTTGAATTGAAGCAGCCATCTCAAAGCGGCATGGTCGGTGCGGATCGTGAACTCGCGGCCCAGCAAGTACTTGTTGAAGTGCTGAAGACTCTTTACCACAGCTAGTAATTCACGTCGAGTGACACAATAATTCCTTTCAGGCTTCCATAAGGACTTGCTGAAATATGCGATAACCACTTGTTGACCGTGTTGCTCCTGCAACAATATCCCTCCGATTCCGGTATTGCTAGCATCCGTGTCCACTATAAAGCGTCCTTCTCTTCTCGGGTAACCCAGAATCGGAGCCGAGCATAAAAGTTCCTTAAGGTGAACAAACGCGCGTTCACAATCTGAATCCCAACTGAAGATTCTCTTATCCTCCGTGAGGCGATGCAATGGCCTGGCTATCTCTGAGAAGTTCTTCACAAACCGCCGGTAATAAGCACACAAGCCTAAGAACGCTCTCACGTCTGTTTTGTTCTTCGGTGTCGGCCATTCTTGAACAGCTTTTATCTTATCCGGATCAGTTCGAACACCTTCATCCGATATTACGTGTCCCAGGAATGCTACTTCCTTCTTAAAAAACTCACATTTCTTCGGATTAAGCTTCAGGTTCGCCTCACGGAATCTTTTGAATACCTTCTCCAGATTTCGTTGGTGTTCCTTGAATTTGCGTCCCATAACTATCACGTCATCGAGATATACTAGACATGCATCTCCTAGAAGTCCTACCAATACTCGCTCCATGAGGCGCTCAAAAGTGGCAGGAGCGTTGCATAGTCCGAAAGGCATAACGCGGAACTGCCATAAACCATGTCCATTGTCAATGGTAAAAGCGGTCTTCTCCTTATCTTCTGGCCGAAGTTCCACCTGCCAGTAACCACTCTTCAGGTCTATCGTCGAAAACCATTTCATTCCTCCAAGCATGTCCAGTGTGTCGTCAATCCGGGGCAAAGGGTAGCTATCTTTTTTAGTCACATCGTTCAGCATCCTGTATTCCACACAGAATCTGGTGCTGCCGTCTTTCTTTTTCACGAGTACCACAGGTGAACACCATGGACTAGTCGATGGTTCTATGACCTTGCTGCGCACCATATCCTGGATCATCTCAGATACTTCCTTTTCCTTTGCCAATGGTACACGTCTTGGTCTCTGCTTGATCGGTACGGTAGCACCAGTATCAATTGGGTGAGTGACAAGGTTCGTTCTTCCTAGGTTGCTATCTCCTGCGGTGAAGATGTCCTTATAATTTTTCAACAGTTTTGTTGCTTCTGTGTATTCCTCAGTAGTCAAGTTTTGCTTCATTGCTTCCAGCAACAAGGTGATATGGTCCGTTGATTTAGTTTTACCAATGCCCTCTTGTATCTTCCGAATGCTGTCAACAGGTTCACAACGTCCGATAATGATGTTTCTTGAGAGATGTATCGGTGTGCTACTGAGGTTGATGATCTTCACTTTGGCATCTGGCTTGGTTATTAGCAATGTCCTTGCCGTGATCCAACTGGTGTGATCTCCATAGTCTTCCACTATAACACATCGATTTGGTGTCATCGTCTCTGGAAACTTAACGCTGACTAGCGTTTCTGATCTGGGTGCTAGCTTCACTGATCTTAAGCAGTGCACTGCCATTGCAGACGCACCCTCCAGAAAGACTTCTTGATCCGGGAAGCTCAAAACTCCTCGCGCAACATCAACCAAGCATTGATGTGTCCGTAGAAAATCCAGTCCGATGATGCAGTCGTCGGTTATATTGGCTACCAAAACGGGCTGCATGTAGATGTTATCTCCCAGCTTCAGTGTCACCTCTGTAACTCCTAGGACGGTCACTGGCTGGCCTGTCGCTGTCTGTAGGTTGTACAACGGACGTGTATTTTCCCACATGATGGTTCGCTTCAGCAGTTCTGGTCGCACAATGGATTTCGATGCCCCTGTATCGATAGTAAAGCGACAGGGTTTGCCATTTAACTCTTCTGAACTTACAAGACTGCTTCCATCACAAGCCTGTGATACTTGTTAGGTGGGAGTTCGACGAAATCCAGCTGGTGCTCGCCTCACAACCCTTGAGTCCTTTAACGATTCCTGGGTGTCAGCTTGAGAAGCCGTCGACACAGATCTCCTTCGTTTCTGGGTTCGGCAGTTGATTCTTATATGGCCCCGTTCACCACATCCGTAGCAGATAGGTCCAGTACGAGGTTGAATCGCTGCCACCACTTCGCGCACTTTATAATTTTTGTAGTCGCCACGGACTGCCTCCACCTCCAGGGCATGTGCTAAAGCGGCCTCTGTAGTTGTATGATGGCCCAGGCGCACCGTTGCTCTCACTTCAGGGTCCCTTATGCCGCTAACAAATGCCTCTAGCACTTTGTCTTCTACTGGTGTAGAACTTGACGCGTAGGCTCGGCGTACTAGGCGTTCAATTTCCGTAGCCCATTGCTGTAAGCTTTCGCTTGACTTCTGGACTCGGTCTTTGAGCTGCGCACGACATACGTACTCAAGATGTTTGTTTCCATAGCGAGCTTCCAGGGCCTTAAACAGTGACTCCAACGTGCGTCGATCGGCTGGTATATTCTCCAGGACTAGTAAGGCTTCTCCGCGAAGAGCTAGCGTCAGCGCCGCGAGGGACTGCTCGTCCTCCCAAACATTCCCTTTAGCTACAACTTCAAACTGGTGCCTGAACGCCGTCCATGAGGTAGTGCCGTCGAAACTTGGGACCTTAAACTTCGGTGCTCCAACACTTAAGGGAGTAACTGTGCCCAAAGCCTTGACTTTTTGAAGCTTGTTTTCCAAGTCCTCAAATTTCTTTTCGTGGGCGTTTATCGATGCGTCGTGGGCTTTAAGAGTTAAGTCATGCTCAGTCGTGCGAATCTTAACCCATTCCACGTCTTCTTTTAAGATATTTAAGGCTCCCTGAAAGCCATCCATCTTCGTATCGATCGCTCCCAAGCCCACCTGTATAGATTCTAACGCTTCCCGCTGGCTCTCCATCGCTCCCCGCTGGCTTGCCATTATCGCTTCCCGCTGACTCTCCATTTTATTCTCCAGCTTCCTCTCTAGCATGGCTTCCATTGCTGTTAATAAAGTTGCCATATCGAATCCACTCGAAGTAGCCGGTTCTGATGCAGCGAGCGTCGGCGTAGGTGTGCTGGTTTCAGTGGGCGTTGCCGTATGTCCAACGGTGACCTCTCTTCCAGCACGGTCCCGTCCAGGCGACTCCATACGCGTAGCATCCACTGCTGTCTGCCGTCGCGTACGTAACCCGTCTTCACTCTGCGATACAACAGGCATTCCGCTTCTGGCACCAATTGTTACGTGTCAGGATCCGTAGGCTCGTAAAAATGCCACAATCGTTCCGCAGAGACTTTATTTTTCTTCACACGCACTTCACAATCACAGTTACACTCGTAGATCGCAGGTATTCGCTTCGTAGGGAGAGAACACTTCGCTTCGTATCCGGAGACCGAATGCCTTGTGGCCGACCCTGCCCGCTATTTATATCGATTTCCGGGCTTCCAGATCCTTCCACGCCCTTCGTTGTAGTAAACAACAACAGGAATTCCCGGAAATCGACATAACAATAGCGGGTCAGGTAACCAACCCCATTTCGGCCCTCACCTATGCTAATCTCGCCCCTTTTACATGAGGCATACGGGCCAGATTGGCCTGGAGTGACCCAGGTAGTTTTTATTACTACCTGGGTTTCTCTTTCATTGCCTCTATTGTTTGCCTCTATTGTTTGCTTCTATTGTTTGCCTCTATTGTTTGCCTCTATTGTTTGCCTCTATTGTTTTCCTCTATTGTTTGCCTCACCGTAACGGTCGGCCACCCTTCTAGAGACTTCGCAAGCCTGCCGACTTCGAGAAGCTTCGTAACAGTATATACTTTTTGTTTTGATGAAATCTGTGATTTAGTTATACAGTGTGTTTGGGGATTGGTTACCGACACTTTAAGATACTACACATTACATTACACTCATTTTTATCATAAAGACTCCCCGGATGACAACCATTTTGATTTCTTATTATTTCAAATTAGATATATTCGATAAAATGCCAAATTCTTTGAATATTCACACACATATATAAACATTATTCTTAAGTTAAAATAATAATAACATAAAATGGGTATGGAATAACAAAACAAATTATCCAAAATTGTAAGCAAAACTAACCTTGTTAAAAAATTTTTTTTAACATTAAAAAATATGTTTATTAAGACAGCACTGTGCGTAAAAAATTATGGAGTGCTCCCGATAATACTTTTCCAACAAGTCCAAGTCGAATATTTATTTAGAATTATTCTTATTTCAGATCATGTTTTCAAAGCCCTAGAATTTGCCGACAAGAACTCAACAGTTGACTATAAACCAACCACTGTGATACACAACCCTCACATTGTCAGGGATGTGGTGAAGATATCAGGCTATAGGTTCAAAATTGTTCCCCGGCCTGATGAGCAGGTTGACGAGGAAGAGGTATCAATCTTTTGTTTTAAATAACACTTCCTTGTGCGCGACTTGAGAGTGACTAAGATTTTTTTCGGGTGAAAGTAACGCTCAGTAGTCTATATTCTGTTTACTTGGATTTTTTTACTTAAATAGCTGACAAACGGGCAGACGAGCCACTTGATGGTAAGTGGTCACTTACGCCCATGGACATTAGTAACACTAAAGGTATCGCTGAAGATTTCGGCCAAGAAATAAGAAGAAGGAAGAAAAGAACTCTCGAGCCCTTAGCCGGAATACGACGAGCCACATGGCGGCTGACTCGAGCAGGAGGGTGGTGGTTAGCCAGGCAGGCTCCACAAATAGATAATAATACCAGTAATAATATTAATGTCTTAATAATAATATTGATAATATAATCCTTACGCGAAGCCCTACCAAGCAAGGCTGCCTTCTGCCGCCTCTTAACACACCGTGCTCTGCCAGCATGGGACTGGGGGAGTATTCTAGGCCGCCCCAATACGGCCAGAGATATTCCGCTATTTGTCAACTAGTGGCAAACGTTTTAATCTATTTTAATTAAATCAATTAACGACTATTAAATTAGTATTAATTTACTTTGCAACAATCCGCAAGCACAATGTATGATGGTATATACTTCTATACATGACATATTTTTTATCTGTGGATCCATATTCATTCCTATAATCTACCGATTGATAGAGTATCTGTCAGAAATCATGTAAATACACCCTGAAATATATAAGACAAATTACATACTTTTAATATATATTATGTATTTAGTACACCATACGATAACGTTAATGAACAATTACAGTTACACACGCTACAGCAAGTATGCGTTTTGTATTTGTACGTTCCCGTCGATTATTACACTAGCATATTTTTATTTTAACCAAATGATAAATATATGACATTCAATTTTCAGTAATAAGATAATAGAAGTAAATATTTAATTAATTTCATTATTTTATACATCGTGTAGTTTCATATTACAAGTGCAATATCTAAATGTTCGAAGACAATTTAAATTATCGAGGTAAACTGTTACCGATGTAGTGAGATGAATTTTTTCCACGTAAGATATATTCGTGCAATTGATTTTAATCTCAATATTTTGTATTATTGAGAACGACCCGTTGTGCTGAATTTGTGTGCAGAGAAAATTTGAGATCTTGAATTGAATATTTTAAATACTGTTCTCAAACAGAACAGAGATGCAGTTCCGCAACCGCCAGCGGCACCCGAGGCGCTGCGTCCGCGCCCGCCGGTCGTGTGCGTGATGGGCCACGTGGACCACGGCAAAACCACGTTACTAGACGCTTTGCGGGACACATCCGTGGTCGACACCGAGTTCGGGGGCATCACTCAGCACATCGGGGCTTTTGAAGGTACCAAATAAGTAAATGTCAGCAAAATCCTTATGGATCGCATCGTTCAGTTGTAAAATAGTCATTTAATAATTATATAATAGTCATTTAAAACTATTATAATATTAGTTTAGAAGAAACTTAGCCCAAGTTTAGGAGACAAATAGTAAAAAATTAAATAAATATGTCGCCACTAATTTTTGCACCTTGTCATTGAACGATTATTTTGTAATAAAAATTGCACGGGACTGGTTCCGTGGATGAATATAAATTCGAGGCATACAGTTAAATGATTGTCGTGTGTGTATGCGTGCGCAGTGCAGCTGCCGTCCGGCGACAAAGTGACGTTCGTGGACACGCCGGGGCACGCGGCGTTCAGCGCGATGCGCGCGCGCGGCGCGCACGCCACCGACATCGTGGTGCTGGTGGTGGCGGCCGACGACGGCGTCATGGAGCAGACGGTCGAGAGCATCCGCATGGCGAGGGACGCCAACGGTGAACGTTCTAATCGATTCACAGCTCACGGACCGTCCGCTCGGAGATAGGGATCAGTGACGGCGGAGATCTCAACGATGGACCACCGACCGACGGCCGAGCGGGCGGCACGCTCGTGAAAATTACAAACGACATACGTAAAGAATATCTCGAGATTGATTTCAGAAGAGGAGCGGCTGGTAGTATAGGTATACCGTCGCGAGTTCACTGCATGCGACGTAGCCCGGCGACTTCGATGAGACAAATGCACCGACGATTAGTGGAGGTTGGCTTGAATTTAAAGATGGGATGACTAATAATTCTTAATAATATGGTTTCATCGGATATCTGAATTCCAATGCTGGATGTGAGTCCAGTAGATCTATGACTTGCTAATTGGTGCGAATCCGATAAGTCTCAGGGTTTCTCGATTCAGTGGCCTCCACAGCTACCGATGCCGAGTGGTCGGCCGCTCGATCGGAAGGTTTCTTTTCTTCCCCATCGGTTATCATTAATGATCGGATAATCGAGCTCTTATTTACCTAAACTTCACATTTATGTCTACAAAAAATGGTATGGATATGCCTTTCTGAACAAAAATAAGTACAATTTAGTCAATCCCAGGTTCGCCGGATCCATTAATTAATCTTATTATTTAGTAAATAACTACGAGACAGCATTTTACCAATAGTTTGGTAAGGACAGAAAAAATGTACATCGAATGTATCTAGACGGCCGACGCGCGTGATGTCATTTGGAAAGAATTCGATAAAAAAAAGGCGATTAGGGGATTAAACTCATACAAATACACACATCCATTCAAAAAGGGATGTCCATGTTACGTTTTCGTGGGCGGTAAAAATCAGGAAGTTCAGTTAAATAAGCGGCCGCACATCCGACCCTTAGTTATCAGAGCTTGGTGACGATGGTAACAGTTGTAATGTCTGGTTGCAGTTCCCATTCTGGTGGCGATCAACAAAATCGACAAGCCAGGTGTAAACATTGTAGGTATGCCCCGGTCTCACATGTCTGTGTCGCGTCGCTCGCGGCGGGGCCGTGCGCTCGCTGCGGGTGATACACGTGTAATGTTAGGTTTCGTTTTGCCGTGTATGAAGGTGCTTTAAATGACGAAGTTTTTTTTGGTTATAATTATCGTGATTTAAGTACATAATTCTGATTGTAGTAACGGAATCAGCGTCACGAGGTACAAATCGATCTGATCTCGTATGTTTAATAATATAATTGTGTATTATTGTTATTTAAATGGATTGAATAGTGGAAGGCACAAAGTAATATTTTACGATCTTGAGTTTGTAGTTTTGTTTAAAACGGAACGGAACGCTCGTACATTAGTTAGGAGACGATAGTGCGCCGGCTCGGCACGAGCGCGTCCCGCGGTACGCGACGCACTGGCGTCGCGGTCGCGTTCCGGTACATATATATACCGGTACATACTGCCCGGCTTTTATAGCAACTTAACTGAAATTCAACAAAATCGTTTTTTAGATTAATTACCTTTTATTCTGTGAACCACACAACAAACAGCATAAAATAATACATACAATATAAAATGTATACGGATTTTTGGTTCCTGAGCGTTTGAGCCGGTCTGATCTATCTTAGCTGATGTTCTCTTAAAATTCAATTTTATATTCAAAATACTTATTTTATTAACGAAGAAAAAACAGACAAAACAAAAAAGGACCCAAAGAGGTTGCGGTCACAGAATAAAAATAAGTATATTGGGCCCAGAGTAATCCAGCGCTACATTTTTCATTACTGAGTGAGCGAGGTTTCTCTGTGTGATATTTAAGCGACGAAGACGCGTTTTACGTGCTCGTGTGTTAATTGTTTTTTTCTATCTGCGCGTAACTACACGGCACCGTCGGTGTTCAAGGAGCGCACGCTGCGGTCGCTGGCGCAGCACGGCGTGGTGTGCGAGGCGCTGGGCGGCGAGGTGCAGGCGGTGTGCGTGTCGGCGCTGCGGCGGCTGCACCTCGGCGCGCTGGTGGAGGCGCTCACGCTGCAGGCGCAGCTCATGAGCCTGCGTGCCGACCCCGGCGGCCGCGTCGAGGGGGTCGTGCTGGAGGCGCAGGTCGATCCCCGCGCCGGGTACGTACAGGTTAAGTCTGCGCTGGGAACGGGAGTATTTTTCTTTCGCTGTAGAAATTTTAAGACATAAAAAAAATTCTTACATGTTTTCTTGTACACCTCGAAGTCATCATTTTTTTTTGTTTATTTAACATAGATAATTTCCGGTGTAAGTCCATAATTGATCACCGAACACTATAAGGATATCCAAATTCAACTAGTTCTGTTCATTGGATTCAGTGAAAATTATCGAGAAAATACTACAATTGAGCGAAAGGAAAAACGTCTTTTCTTAAACCCGTGCTGCTGCTGTACCCCAATCGGCAGTCACCCTGTCGGATGACCGAACGATTCCAGGTTCGATTTTCGTCAGGGCACACAGATAAATACTTATTTTTCTGTCTAAACGTGATGTATTAACATTGTCATATATCAGTATCGTTTGTGTGTGCAGCAAGCAAGCGACGGTGCTGGTCCAACGCGGTACTTTGCGCCGCGGCTGCGTCGTTGTTGCGGGCCACGGCTGGGCGAAGGTGAGTCGCGGGGCCGCCGCCGGACACGGGATATACATTCGGTAACGTGGACGTGAGCGACCCGGTTTACGGTACCGTTGTCCAGGTGCGCACGCTGAGCGGGGCGGACGGGCGCGCGGTGGAGGAGGCGCCGCCATCGTCGCCCGTGGTGGTGCTCGGGTGGCGGGACCTGCCCTCGGCCGGGGACCGGGTGCTCGAGGTCGACTCCGAGGTTGGTACACTTTTTATGTCATAAAACATGTTCCGAGCTGGAGATTTTATATATCACCGGCTACGTGCTCGCGTGCTTCATGACGTCGGTGTCTCGGTGAGTTCTCCGAGGAACTGCGCGACTTCGTTCCGTACATCAACGAGCGTCGTAGAATGATGTTTCATTTTCACAATCCATTCTGTCGCATATACGGAAACGAGAGAATATGACTTCCGTCTGAAGTATTCTTCGAGCTCTGTGACCGTGGAATTCTTTAATGAAACATACTTTTCCTTCGAGTCGGGCATCGCACTAGCGATTACACTAGTGTTGCCCGTGTCCACAGAACTGGAAATCAAATTACTTGATCGTTGATACGAACCGCCCGAGCGATCTTTTATCCACATCGATTTGGAGATAAGGCTCGATTATGTCGATGTAGCTTTTTGCGATGTTTTCGCACCAGTTTCGGAATCTTAGGCTCGACGGAGGGGACAAGATCTGGGGCACCGCCCCACTCGCCTCCCCCGCCCGCAAGGCACCCTCCCGAACAATAGACGAGGCAACGACTCCGACACCGTGCCGTTGCTCAGTTTGATATGCCGACGGTCCGCGTGTGTCGCGGCGGAAGAAATTGCGTTGCTGACGTTGTTCAAGTCGTTCACGTCGACAGAAGCGTGCCAACGAGGTGATGCGCTGGCGCCACGTGCAGCGGATGAAGGAGAAGCAGCAGGAGGACAGCGAGGTGATCTCGGCGAAGGAGAAGGAGCACCGCGCGCGGTACCGCGAGGCGCTCAACAAGCGCCGCGCGCTCGGCCGCATGCGGCTACGGCCCGAAGGACCGCGACAGAAGATGCTACAGGAGGACACGCATCCGACGCTCAACGTTGTTGTCAAAGGTACTATATTCGGTTACAATATCCAATATTTATGTACCTTACGATGGTCCTGTAATTTCTGGACGAGTGAGATTATATATCGTTAACAAATTATATAATTGTAAATTTAAAATATTCATGTTTTAAAGTATGTTGCAGGACAACATCTGTTAGACTGGCTATTAAATTCTAAATTTGCTATACAATTATTATTTATCGACACGAAATATTAATATTAATGTGTATCACGTTAAAAGTTTTCTTATTTTAATTAAAAATGTTGAATATGACTGACTGTGATACAAATTTGTTGAATTTAAAGAACCAAACACATCAACTACATATGAGGTGTTCGTAGGTGACGTGGACGGCTCGGTGGAGGCCATCCTGGACATCCTGGAGACGTACGACGAGCACGAGCGCGTGCGGCTGGATCTGGTGCACTACGGCGTGGGGCAGGTCACGCCCACCGACCTCGAGGTGACCCGTCTACTATTTGATTATGCACCAATAATCTTTCAAATGCAATAAATGATTCAAGTCGTAAAATTGCATCTACTCAAACTCGTAACGCTTCTTGAAAGTATATAAATCAACTTTTTGTTTTCTGACATAACATAAGGAACTTCGGTGCCGTTGTATAGCGCGCGCCGTCTAGACACTACACTAATCGCTATTCCCCGAAGGCCATTAATAATCTGGGAGCACCTCGCACCTAACAAGCCGCGCACGAATGACATTCTTTACGTCCCTGTTGGTGTACACCCGAGGCAGTTGCTTTTTGTATTGTCTGTCAGCCAATTCCAACATTATTTTCTTGGGAAGTCACTTCTACAAAATTTTTGAGATCATCATATTTTATCCAACGTATGTATGTATAATAAGGATCTCATCGGTCATCAGTCGATCCCGAATATTAAATGCCAGTAGAATACAGATTATATTCTTAGCTAATTATTAGAGTAAACTACGCCGTTCACTCCATTATTAATAACTGACGAATTTGACGTTTTGTGTAATACATACAAAACTGTTTATTGATAAATAATTTAAATAGTAATAATCTAATTTGACCAATACAATATAACGTTTATTACTGTCCGTATCGTATTATTCGTAATTGATGTGATATGTTGATGACTCAAGTAGTTCACGACGCCCTCGTGCAGATAGCGAGTGCGTTCAACGCGGTGATATACGCGTTCAACGTGCCGTGCGCGCCGGAGCTGGCGGCGGCGGCGCGCGACGCGGGCGTGCCCGTCAGGCGGCACGACGTCATCTACCGGCTGGTGGGCGACGTGCGCGACGAGATCAGCGCCAGGATCCCCAAGCGGCAGGAGGAGGAGCTGCTCGGTGGGTGGCGCTTTACTCTGTGTATTATTCCAACGGGGCATCGATAACATACTTAGTATGAAGCGATAAGTTCACAACATCACTACCGTTGGTCAGTTGTTTGACACAGCAGTGATAGCCTAGTTTGAACGGTGGTCTCCCGCACAGAAAACGCTAATTCGATTCTGCACACACCTCAAATTTTTCAAAATGTGTGCATATTACAAATTATTTATGGTGGAGGAAAACCTTGCGAGGTAACCTGCACACTTGAGAGTTCTGCGCGAGGTTCGCAAAGCTATGCGAAGTCAGCCAACCCGCACTCGCCCCTGTGGCAGACTGTAATCTTTAACCTGTCTCATTGTGAGAGGAGACCGGATCGTAATGATGATGATGATGGAATATTAAATAAATATATAAACGATTACACACTCAAACTCCCGCTTTAGGATTCTTTGTGTTGCGGGTGGCATGGACATACACAATTATCACATCACAAACACCCACGGCCCGAGAACAATCATTTATCTGTCACATAAATATCTGCCCCGGCCGAGAATCGCACCCGGGACCCCACGCTCGGCAGGCAGGGTCACTACCAACTGGGCTACGGGGTCGTCAAATATTGTCTAAGTACTAAAGTAAACTGTTCCCCGCAGGCGAGGCGAACGTGCTGGCAGCGTTCCAGGTGTCGGAGGGGCGGCGTAAAGTGCCGGTGGCGGGCTGCCGCTGTGTGAAGGGCGCCTTGGCCAAGAACGCACTCTACCGGGTGCTGCGCGACGGGGAGGTCGTGTTTCAGGGTAAGCTTTACAATAAAACCATTTACTGATTATAAATGTACCGAACATGCCGGCATGGCTGCTTTATGGCGATCACTTGGTTTGCGCCATTTAACCACGCGTGGCGGAACGCACACACGAGAACGTGTAACCGCGTGAGCGTACGTTAATACGTAAAGATGATTGTCGGCAGGCAAGCTGGCGTCGATGAAGCACCTGAAGGACGAGGTGAGCAGCGTGAAGCGCGACATGGAGTGCGGGCTGCGCTTCGACGACGCGGAGTTCGCGGTGCGGCCCGGCGACACGGTCGTGTGCTACAGGATGGTGGACGTGGCTGACGTCACGCGGTGGGATCCCGGCTTCTAGCTTACCTTGTTGTTGGATGTAGCTCGTATGTAAAATTAAATAAAGAAATTTTGTTGGACATTTTGGGTTTTACTTCTCATCGGGTTTCGTCTCATCTATGAAGGATACATTTCTCGTCACGTTTTCCTGCTCAGCTTGACCTCTACATAACTTACGAGGGATTTGAGAAGATAGAAGACAAATAATGAAAAATGAAACTGCATATGTTTAGAAAAAGATATATTTATTTAAATAACTTGGTGATCGTGAACGTTATCGCGCGATAATTAACCGTTTCGTACTCCGCGACTCTGGTGAGTTGGCGCGGATCTAACCCGAGTTATAAAATAAACGATTACAAATAATGCATAATTTTATTTAAAATTAACGGTTTTCACATATTTAACATAAACAATCGTAAAACGTAGGATAGCATTACGCCTAAGGTTTCACTTTGGGAGACAATAGGTTTATTATAATTTTTCCGTATACGAGTTATCTTAGTATGATAAATGCATTCTGTAGTCTTTGAATACAGCGCGTAACTGTATATTTAACCTTATAAATCAAACTCACGATAGATTCCAAAACGTGTACAAATGTTACGCAATATGAACAATTTATTAACAGCTGTGGTTTATGTTAGTCTTTGGTCATGTTTAAACAGTGTATGATTCTCAATATTACAATATCATCACCGCGGAATCAAATGTTAAGCAATTACTTTGCACAGTCACAGCGTCGTTGTCCTGCGTATTAGTAGCCAGCTAAACCTACGGCCTAATAGATCGCAATATCAAAATCCAACTAAGTTAGTTACCTGTTTCGGATAACCGCAAAAATATTAATTTACATTCGTATCAAATGACCTTGAAACCTCGTAAATAATTAATCTTTTCTTAATTCATTTAGGTCGGGCTTCTAGTTTAAGTAAGGACGTTCTGACGGTTCGCGGTGTGAGCCAGCACGTGGTCCGTCACCAACGCCCACGACATCCGTACAACCGAAGCAATAACACGCAGCCGCAGCTCCATAATAAGCCGCATAATGATATGTATGACGCTCTCGATTCTTGATGCGTCTATTATGATTCTTGGACGAAGTGTTATTTTTAATAGATATATCTAGCAGCACGGGATAGGAGGCGCGCGCGGTGACGCGGCCGTGCTCCTGGCGACGATTTGCCGGCCAAGATGGAAGCAGAGAACTCCCAAATAAAATGGATTGGACGTATATCAACAGTTAGACTGGAATAATTTACATTTTAGTAAAAAGACCAAAACCATTGGGATTTTAAGACTATTGATAGCAATATTATTCAAAACTTTTAAATAGATACAATGATTTATCGCATCATCGACGTAGATGGTCTCTTCAAATCATATAAAATTAGATTGCGGATGTTTCCTACCTATTGAGGTCAGCCTAATTGCAATCGATCCAAATAGGTCTTTGTTACTTATTGAGGGATTCATCTAATGCAATAACTTAACAACAATAAAATTATCAAGTAATAATTTACGTATATATTGTTATAATTACTTAATTTTAATTATAACGTTTCAGTCAATAGTCTTTTATATTATACTGCAGTATAATGGAGAGGGCTAACGTGTGAAGTTCCCAGCGAGAGTTAAATACAGGTACTAATCGACAAAAATACTGCAGTTTCTTTAGTTAGTAGTTTATTACCGAGAATATTTATCGTCTCACTCCACTTAAAATTTTCTTTTGTTTAATATTTTCAACTTACAAACTCGTTTCAAAGAAGAATAATTTCTAACACGCTTACATAAATACGTACTTATACAAATGAATCTATCCACTGTTAAAAAAGATGAGTGTATAAATGGAAATTTATTTCTAAAAATATCCTCGTCTTTCTATAAGTATAAGAACGCTTTATCAAATAAACCATTTATCGTGTAACACATTTGACAGTGGCTTTTCTTTATCTACACTTTACCTTTCGTGAACCATCACATGTTTTCTCGCTGACTATCAGTAGGTATAAAGCGTTCCATATTATTTTAATAGGAATAGTATACTGGTAGTAGGTATTAGGGCTTACCGCAGTTGCATTTCTATCCCGAAGTACAAAGTAAGTACAAAATGCAAAGTCGTTTACGAAACGCCATAATACAAGCATAAACTATAAACAAAGAAATATTAGACGAAAATAAACGGGCTAAGAGGCAAGTTTATCTTTAAGAGGCAACTAAAAATCAAACTCGTGTAATGCAAAAACGACTTTATTTCTATTTAAGAACATATTTATCATCACTAATAATTTACATCACTGTCGTTATATTGGGGTCACTCCTCGCCGTTAGGTCGATTTTGCATTAACAAAGTTTTAATTCAAAGTCGAACACGACAGCGTTCTACAAGCAATCTTTGATCGCTTAGAAACCTACATACTATATTTACAGTGAGTCGCGCAACGAGGACTTGTCTTATGATAATATACATTGATATATATAATTCAATTTCAGTTCTGTAGTTAACTATCGCAATGACTATGAGCTAAAATAACATGTAAAATGGTCAAGACGTTAAAATAATGTTAAATTAGAATAAAGTATGACTAAAAAGGCAGCCGAACTAACGAAACGTCCACCGAAGTGCTAGTATTTCAAACTACCCGCGAATGTTCAATTTTTCCATCTATAGGCGTTAAAGATTCTAATCAAAAATCATATATTGCATTCGATTTGCCATAAGCGGCGTCCTAGTCATTATTAGTTACGTTATCTAACAATTGTAGTTAATAGTAGTTTACAAATACCCTCAATGGCGTCTTAATAAAGGACGTTCATTCGAATTAAATTTGGAAGCGTCTTAAGTGGTGCCTTACATAAACCTCGGCTCATATTTAGCTTAGCTTAGCTTAATTTAGCGCAACTTACGTTTACATGATCACCGCCCACATCGAGGTGATTGTTTCGAGCGCTAACGTGTTATCCAAAATATTGGTATAGTTAGTTCCATTGTACACGCACCATGAGATACTGCGCAAACGTGCCCAGTATCGTAAAAACAAGCAATCGGAAACGTTAATAAGTAAACTAATAAATGCTCCCATACTTATGCAAGTAATAGCTCTGTACTAAGTTTCTATGTCGTCTGATATGACCATAAACAAGACATTACAAATTTTCAAGAAGCAAGCAGTTATTTATCTGTCACGTGTCAAGTGCCGACCGTCAAATGGATTCTCCAGCCGGGAATTGTACTTGCACTCCTAGGTCGTCTAGAAGAGAAACGATCCTGTTGACGCTTGCGCAGTGCACTTTTAGACATACTGTTCAAACATAATCGTTTTACAATACAAGCTGCCATAAACGCGGTCTCCAACATGCGATTTTAGGTAGGGCTTGAAAGGGTTTTAAAGTGGATATTTTTAGCACTGGTTTTGAGAAACCATTACATACTGGTAAGCCTTTCAAAGATTAACCGCTCATACGGCGAAGCCCTTTGTTTGAATTAATTCGAGTTAACTCAAAACCCTCTCAAGAGGTTTTGTAGGTAACCGGTTTTGGACTGAGCGCAAGCTAAATCGGTCTTAAACTCTATACATATTCGATTCGTTTTCGATTCAAGGCTGCTGAGCCGTTCATTTGATTAATTCGAGTTAACTCAAAACCCAATCAAAACCCCTTTCACGGTTTTCAACGGTTATGAACGCAATCGATTTTGATATTTTGATCTAAACGTGATTGTATTTGGATTTATCTTTCATTAAAAAAAGGGGTTAAATTAAGCAAATTAAAAATAACAAGTCTTTAAAAAAACCCCTTCAAAACCCTATCCCAAACAACTTGGGTTGGTTGGGGTTAACCCGATCGAAAGGCTTATCACTACACTGGCTAAGCTGATCGAAGGTTAACCCAAACGAACGAGTAACACTCGAACGGCTCAAAGCCTTCCAAAGGTTTAATCAAATGAACGGGTTTTCCGGGCCCTGATTTACCCGGAAACATTTAAACACGTTTACGTTATAACTATAACAACAATGTATAAAACAAAATACATTCCGACCTGGACCTTCTGATACAGTCAACTGTTTCTCAATAATCGGATAAAGTGTGCAGTCGTCCTTTTATCGAGTTATACAAATGGTCGAATGTTTTCAAAATCGGATGTACGATCGGAAGTTACATGTATATAATATGCGTATCCCCAAATCTATCACGATATCTTCAACACCGTAACCTTGCTGGTCCATCACTGTACGTTTAAGCGATTTTAAATTAATTCTTTCTACGAGTACCTACTTAAATCCCAGACGAATACAAAAAGAAAGGAAATTAATGTTGTTCGTGTAAAATTATATTTCAATAATTATTTCTATCTACACTACAATTACACGGTACAACAAATTGTAAAGTACATTATCATAATATTGTTTTCAAAGTAATATATAAAAATTTGTTCAACGTAAACATATGTCTTTCCGAAACTAGGTACACCTTCCCGGAGGGATTCTGACACAATCTAGTAGTACACTGGATCGAGTACAGCAAGGCTGCAGTGCGCACCATTCAAACACACACCAAAATATCGCTTTAATGGAATATTAACAATGACTGTAGGGTGTTAGGCCGCAGCCACACTGGTGGGGGGTCGAGCCGCGCCGTTGGCGATAGACGTTGACGATTGCACAATTGTACGTATATTATCACGAGTATTCTAAAGTACAAAAATCGCAGTGTATATTTTAACGAAACGAGGGTACTAAAAAAACTGCTCAATTTTTTATGTTAATACATGACAAACGAACAGACGAGCCTCCTGATGGTGAGTGTTCATCGTCGCCCATGGACATCAGCAAGACCAAAGATCAGGTCGGACGGGAAATAAGATGGTAAGAAAGAAATTCATCACGGCAAAAATATAATCGGAGCTGAATATGTATGCCATATTGTACTAAAACTGTACGGTGATCCCAAACTCGTTGTGAACATTGGAATTTGATCATCGATACATGGTAATGGAGAGAGGGTCGCTACATTTCAGCCGAGGGAAGTACGTCGGGCTGACCAGAATCTTGATAAATTTCAATAAGATATTCTTACAGAATAATCTTCTTTATCGGACTCGAGACGACTATATATTTCTTAAATACTTATAAGGTTTGTCATTTTAACTATTCACCATTCTCTATTCACCAGTGTGGCGATGGCCTTGGCGCGGTGTGGAGTGTCGACATTCCAGCCTATCCGGCCTTGCCTGATTATGTACAGCTTCGTATTTACAAGTACATACCAGCTACAATTAGTTCAAATTAGTACATACAAATGGGAAATGTCGCTCGTTTTGGGCAACTTTATCAGTAGTCGATTTAAACCAACAGCAGTTGCAGGAGGACGTCCAATGACGTCGTTATGATTAAAAGAACACGAAATTAATGAATTAGCATATCAACCCTGAACATTTGTACATTCGCACGCTCCGGCGACATCGCACAGTGCGGTCGGACATGCGGACAACCGTACTACTAGTCTCTTTTTCTTTCCATTCCAGATCCAATAATAATAAACCAAAGGTGTAGAAAAATATCAGGTAATAATTTGAAATATCATGACAAAATATTATGTATTATATTAACCAGTTTACAAAATGTTGGTTTTTTACTTTAAATAAAATAATTTAAATTTTTAAAAAACAAAGATTTTGGATTCCAAAAAAGTCCCGCCTGCCCCGACCGTGTGCAACTTTGTAAGGAACTGCGAGTTTGTAAACGTAATGTCCGGAGAGGCGGCAGCGTCCGGGAGCGGAGCGGTTGGCGACCAAACGCGGCGCATTGCGTATGACAATAAGTTTTACATATAAATACTTGCTATCATTCAGACGACATTTCGCAATGTGGACAACCGCACAATGGATATAAGCACTGAAAATGGACATTTTTCAATAAACACCGGAAACTAGGGAGTGTAGCCACTTCACCGTGTAAGTCTCACTTTAGCACGACGAAATTTCACTTCACGCACTCAACATTTGTACTACGGTAAACACAGAGATCACGCCGGCACTAGTCGACGAGATGGATGCGGTCGATGCGGTCGAGCCGGTCGCGGCGGCGCGGCTCGTGCGCGCGCTGCGGCCGCGCCCACGTGTTGACGCAGCCGTCCGCGCACGCTGTCACCAGACACTCGGCGCGGAACAGCAGCGCCGTCAGCCGCTCGTGCGCCACGCGCTTGCACACAAGCGGCTCCAGCACCGGGCACTCGTCGAACCGCGGACACGCCGGCGTGCCGATCAGCCGCAGCGCGTCCGACCCCTCCCCCGCACTTCGCAGGGCAACCGAGCCGGGGGCGGGCGCCTTGTCCGCGGCGCGCCCCAAGCTGAAGTTTCGCCGGTGCTCGGAGCGTCGCTCGCCGAACGAGAAGCCCGCGAGCCGCTGCGACAGGTGTGCGCCGATCGATCCGGAGCTCTCTTCTTTCGCCTTTCCGACGCCGATGCTCACGGCGGTCCGAGCCTATAACACTGCGCGGTCTCGCCGCGCTCCTCGTCGGCGAGCTCGTCCGCATCCGCGTCTGAAAAGCTGACGACGTACGGGTCGAACGCGACGACGGACACCCACGAGCGGTGCCCCTGGCCGCGCGCGACCACCCGCCGCTCGCCGAACGACCACACGGTGACCAGGTCGTCCTCGCCGCCGACCACTACGTAGCGACCGTCGGGAGACCAGCACACGCACAGGAAGCCACCGAAGTAACTCCGCGCGCGGCCGATCAGCTCCATGGTGTCGTAGTGAAACACGCGCAGGAAGCCGTCCTGCGCCACCACCGCCAGGTTGGCGCCACACGGTGAAAACGCGAACTCGTTGATGCAGCTGCCCTCGGCTCCCACCACCCACCTACGTAACATAAATAGTAGATATATACGAATTAATCACTCTTGAGACAAAAATAAGGAATTTAAAAAACATTTTATTAAGGATTAATTATAGACCCTTTTCATGGCTCGATCTCCACCGCATCTGGTTGGTCGGCCCTAAGTAAGTTGCTTCAGAACAGTTTTTCTCGAGTTCAGTTTGAAGGGCAATCTTTGGATCCATCGTATGCGTTTAATAAGAAATAGTTCTATATGAAGAAAAAAATATACCTGTTAAAATTCTCAACGAATCTTATATGTCAGTTTCCTCTGGGACCGGGTGATTAACAAGGTTTTAACGTACGTTTGCTAATAAGACAGGCATCCATCCTTTCTGATCCGAAGCCAGTCAACTATACGATAAGAAATGGCGCTATCAAATTCCTAAAATGACGCTATTGAGTTTAATATTAGCATATTATTGAATATGAATATTTATACAAGTTTTGGACATAGAACGACCGATCACTTTTCCGGTATTATCATCTATGCTGGCTGAGATTCGATTGCCAAAATGATATCTACTCCGACGTGGGCCCACGACGCAGCCAGCGGACCTACCTGTAGAGAGGGTTCCTTGTGGACTTAGTCCGACACGTATGTATCGAGTAGCCGTCGCCCTGCTTGAACAGCTGATAATGCGGCGCGGCCGAGCCGCACGACAGCTCCTCGTTGTACACGTACAGCTGGCCGGACGCGTGCGCCGCGACGAACAGGTTACTGGAGCCCGGCACCCACTTGATACACGTCACACGCGTCTTGTCGATCAGCCTCTGGAACGTTTAGGGCGTGTACATACAGTTCACACGAATATAATAGTTGACTTTTACTATATAACTATTTTTTTACGTAGTATAGCCAATGACTGACTACAATCCCACCTGATGGTAGTTCGTGTTGGTAATGTGTACTGACACAGTAAAACAGATTTGGAATTCGCAGTAAGTTGTAAACGAAGCAAAACGCTTCCTCCGTATGCCGTGAGTGACCGCCGGATGATGGAAGAGATACGGGGAAATAAAATCGTATATTCCAGTTCTCATTATACTATTTAGAACGCTCTATAACGTATGGGTTTCTTCATACGATTCTTTATGTTGCGTTAATTGTTATGAATTATTTTATGTCGCCATTAATTATTATTCTGACCGAAGAGTCTGCGACAAGCCTTAACGTTAATAGCCCTATACAACGATAATAACGAAAACCTCCGTGAGTATTTGAAAGTAATATAATATTCAGCAGTGGGCACACATCAAGTCTGCATCGCCCACAACAGTATGTGACGATAGTGAGGCTATAAAAGTTTCATTTGATTTAATGTTTATGTACACTGTATAGATTGATAGCTTTTATGCCTGCATAGTCTGCTAAACTTATCACCACGTAATTTGATTAGGATACCACTGATAACTTGTATTATATCAAACGGAAAGATAAAGAGTACTTGAGCTTGGCAAAAGAAATGAACTACATATGAAATACGCAAGAAATACGAAATATCTCAGTAAAGCACTGCAATTTTTAACTTTTATTGCATTGTCATAATAGAATATTTCTCAATATTAATGGGAGAATTATGTACATTGTGTAGGCAACTCGTTACCCGCTTGCTGGCTATGTGTTTTTTCATAGACATAATAAATTTTTTGTTCAATATAAGTATAATGCAAAAATTAATGTCACAATTAAAATATTGATTGCCATGTCCTATTTTAAAGTGAGTCCTACTTCCTATTAGCTATTCTTAAACTCGTGTATTCAGTCTCGACTTGTGGATTGAAATTATATCGATGTTGTTGATGATAATAATGATCATGGTCATAATTATGATGTAAATAACAATAAATAATTTAAATAACATTACCAGCAAAAATTGTTCAATACTTCTTACCTCTTCATTGTATAGTTTACTTAATTCCTTCTTAATAGGGTCTATGAGCTGTATCTGGCCAGTGGAAAAACCAATAATCAGAGAGACACTCTCTGATGTCATGGTGACAGTGTTGAAGTCATGGCATGTTGGATTCGTCCCCTTGTACATTTTCTTGTCAACTGGTTTTGTGAGGTCGGCCGCCTAAGGAAATGTATGTGTATTTAAAACGTTGAGACTCCAAAACCGAAAAGACCATTAATCAGCATCTATGTACCATTTATACTCAATTTTTTTTCTGTACTGCATTTAAGTGTACATCAATAACGAAATGAGAATAAATAAGGGCATGAAGTCTTTTAGTATGAAGTAGTAATACATTAAATATTATAGGCATCACTGCCATACTGCTGGCCAAGCAACAACAAAAAACACTTGTGAACTGGCCTAGCAGGTTTGCTAAAAATACATGTTTAAATATTTCACTGTTGATTCTAGAAAAAAATTAAAAGCTTGTCAGATGGATAACTCCTACTATCTTAACATCATAATACAAATTTTATCAGGACTAAACTGGGTTGTACCAAACCTAACAAACTATAAACATGAGGAACCTACATTGCCTCGGATGTTCTTCAGCAGGGTGTATTAACAGCAGAGGATTGCCTTAAATAATAATATACATGTATGCAGTGTTCAAGCCAATCCAGCAGTTAAGGGGCTAAAGACAGAAATCTTGTAGAGTCAATATACCTACTATATATTGACTACACAAGTGACCACTGTGTACTATGTATTGTATATTTTTAATTTTGTTTTTTTATAAAAAAAAATACAATATATGAGAATAATAACTGAACCAATATATTTTTTTTCCTTATTTTGTGACATACACATTATCAAAGTCTATGTACTTTCACCTCTCATAAGAAACTCATACAAACACTCTACTGTGTCAAAGCATGTTTATTGGATGTGCAACCAAGCATCTGTTGCATAATACAAAATTTTATGGAATTTGTTAGGCTTTTGAAAAGGGTCAGTAAAATGATATGAAATTTCTGCCACTGAATTATTATATTAAATTTGAGAGTCAAAATTACAATATCTTATCAATCATTTCATTACAATTACCTGTCTGAAAGTTCCTTGATAAAATACTCATACTTTGTAAGGTATTGATAAAAAATCAACTTAAAGTTGAATCTCTAGTGAGTAGTTTTTCCTGAGCTGAAGAATCATGTTATTATACTAAGTAGATACTATGTGTTGTCAAAGAATGTACTTTATTACATCATAGTAACTAAATTACAGAACATGATCTCAATAAGGATCATAAAACAGTTATAAAATGCAGTAGTTTGTAAACAAATGCTATACTGACGTAATAAAAGCTAACAACATGCTATAAATATATACCTTCTTGACGCCTCTGTACACATAAACATAGAGCTCCTTGCCATGGTTAAAACATATTCGGTCATCGGAGCCCTGGCCATCGGAGCCGGGCGGTTCGTCCGCAGGGCCGGGCGGCAGAGACACCAGCGACACGCGCACATGTGTCGAGCCGGAGCCGCTCGTATAGCCTACCCGGTTAGGCCGCGAATACTCCGACAAAGTCATCAGTCTGTACGTCCCTTCCCGCGTCACAAACTGAGTCTTCACGTCGTCTTTCCCGCCAGAGTCAGGTTGAACGGCCATGTTATCATATCCTGTTATTATTCATCGAGACCGCCAGTGAAGCCCCATTAAGATCGCCGATGACACCTCAGCTGA
This sequence comes from Megathymus violae, assembly GCA_003671415.1. Classification (NCBI taxonomy): domain Eukaryota; kingdom Metazoa; phylum Arthropoda; class Insecta; order Lepidoptera; family Hesperiidae; genus Megathymus; species Megathymus violae. The sequence continues at coordinate 977,147 of PDGT01000053.1, forward strand.
GCGCATGTGACCAGGACGCGCCATTACAGAATTCTGTACCTAACGGTTATATGCCTTGATGTCCACACATTTAACAGGCAATTGTTTTACTGTATATGGTGTATGTTTTAATTATGAACTGTCGAATCAAATTAGATATTCTTGTATGCAACATAAAAAGTCAGGTGTCAGATCCGACGACATGACGGCTAATTGTCTATGGTTAGTTGATAGATGCTGGTTGTGATAAAAAAAACTCATTCGAAATGTAATTAATAAATTAATGGGTGACACAGAGTATACAAGGTAACATTTGTTATACACAGAATATATGTATGTAAGGTGTTTACACTAGGTATCGTTTATTAATATACGGATATTAATAAAATTATCAATAATATATATTTTCAAATATAGTCCGCAATAGACTTATGAAATGAAACACTAAATCAAGATGTAAATAAACGTAATTAGGCGATGTAGATAAGTAACATAAATTAAATATTACTAATGATAATAATGTTCCTTTTAGTTGGTATAGTAATAATTACTATAACTAAGTAATGGTAATATAATTACAGAATAATCCACTTGTTTTATTTAAAAAAATTTAACTTTTAATTCATATATATGCTCAATTCCAAGTAACATAAAAACATATTTCGAAAATATTTTCCAAAATGCCAAGCTGCAACATGATTCAATAAATTGAATAGTTTACCTAAAATTTTTTGTTCTAATTTAAATATTACTTACATTATTTCTAAAAAAATATAAACTCTTAGATAAGCATTAATGAGTTAGTCCCATCGTGCAGCTGATGCTTTTGATTAATTTTACAAACAAAACATCACAAACTTCTATACTGCTTATTTATTTCACAAAACAATATATACATACATAACATGTATTTAATAATTGATAATATTTTACAATCCCTTATCAACTGTCTTGGAGTTCACTAAATCTTTACTGTCTTGAATTACATCTTTAGATTGTTCATTGTGAACATTTATTTTTTTATTCATTTCACTATTCGAATTGTCAGTGTCAGCAGACGAACCAGAAGTTTCCTTGCCATTACCTCCTTCCAGAAATTTATCCCATTTATCAATCCTCTTATTTATATCAGCATCTGTTTCAGCAATTCTGTACTTGGTCCTTCCATCCCATATCTCAGCTGTTATTTGCCTTTTGCCAAACCATCTCCCATTAATTAGAGCTATAACTGCATCTGCTTGTTCTGGTTCCTTCATGGTGATCTGCGCTACTCCTTCTGGGTGTCTGTCATAAATCACTACCTTCCTTACTTCTCCACATTTAGAACATTCCTCTCTTAGATCCTGCTGATAATCTAGGATTAACTGGACTTCCTTGTCAAAATCAGTAGGATGGAACAGATTTTTAACAATAACAATTCTTTCATGTTTTGACCTTTCACCAATAAACTTTTCTGGTCTCCAATCAAATAATTTTTGTTGCATCTTTTTTATTTTTTCCAGTTCTTTTTTCTTCTTCTTTTTAGGCTTCAGGGCTGGATTATATTCACCTTTTAATTGAAATTGTGCTCTTTCAACTTTTATTTTGTTTCCTTTGTAGTCACTGCCATCTAACAACTTTAGTGCTAAATCTACAGACTCAATTTTGATGTAAGTACATAAAGCATCTCCTTTGAAACAGTTATGTTCTTTGTCCATGTAAAGTTTAACTTTCATTTTTTGTGTGTTAACATCTCTTTCTACAAGACCACATTTTTGCATTAAATCAACAAACTCTTCTTCTGTTATATCCAGTGGTAAATTAGAGACATATACTTTTGTATTTTTATCATCAGATTGATCAAACCATTGTGGTTCATTTTTTCGTTTCATACCAGCTTCCAGTTTCTTTTCTTCTTTTTTTTTCTCCTTATCTATTTCCTTCTCTTCCTTTGAAGTGTTGTCAACAAATCCATATGCCATTTGATAGTATGCTAAAAAATCATCATCTACTTTTGGTAACCAAGCTTTTTTTTCTGCGTCCCAGAAGAACTTTGATCCATCTGCTTCTGTATATGTATGCGCATCATCCTCGTAACTATAAACGCGTCCAGGAACATCAGCGCCTTGTTTAACATCCCACGAACTGGTTTTGTGGTTCCACACAAACTTTTGTTGTGTAGTGGGATCGGTGTAAATTGCATCTCCCCCCTCATATGTAATATACGGTGCATAGTCACCCCAAGAAGCATCCTTAGAGTCTTTCAGAGAGTCAGCCGATTTTTTGGCTCCTTTTACGTCGATTTGTAAAGATTCGTGTCTCGTCTCTACATGGATATTATCATTTCTAACCTCTGATTCAATTTTGCTTGGAAAAGGTCGAACGTTGTCGATTTTCGGTTCTCCTGAAGATGTATCTTCTTTTTGCAGAGTATTTAAATTGGTTTCAATAACTCGGTATTTTTGTTCCTCTTCAGACAACTTTTGCACTGTCTCGCATGTAAGTTTTATAACAAACCCAGATTTTGAATTCTTTTCCGACTTAGCCATGATTCACTGTTATATAATTTATATTACAATAGTCTTAATAGTTAAGCTACATAATAAGAGGTTGTCTATTTAATTAAAATCTTGTAAGTTTATGTTTATCAATGAAAATCAATAGCAAATAAAAACTTCTCATGTTATACTGAAGTGAGTGCACTACAATGCAAAACGTTAATACGAATTGACAAAATTATTTGACATTTTTGACAACTTAAATGACACGTAACCGGTCTTGCCAATCGCGGGGAAAATCCCCGGCTTGCGGGGAATTGAGGGTTAGTGTGGGGAAAGCACGAGGAATGACAAATCGGGGAATTTCGGGGAATCCAGACCAATTTTTTTCAGTACTTACAACTAAATAATCACGTTCGCACTTGGTAGATTCTGCTTGACACTACTAATATCATGTTGAACACCACCACTCAAATGCCTACTTAACTATCATTTGAACACGATTTTGTATTTTGTACACCATCCTTAATGCATTTTTATCGATTATTAAATCGGTACTTACGTTTGACAATTTCAATAAAATTATAGAATAGTGGTTAAAATGTGCAGTTATTGTTAACAAGTAATATAAAAAAAATTAAGTCAATTCCTACGTAGGTCAACAAAGAAATTTTTTATTTCAGTAACTTTTTATTAAATAATTACATTAAAACAAAGTTTGTATAAACCAGTATTTTGATTCTAAAAATATCATATCGGAGAATTTGTGGGGATTGCATCAAAAGAAGCGGGGAATTGCACGACGTGACGCGTGGAATCAAGAAATTTTTATTGACAGCACATTTATTTCGCCTTTATCGGGACTTCGTGTCGCATTTGCTTGGCCTCTTCTAAATATATATTTAGTTACTTTTAATTACACAATATATACATAGCAATATTGATAAAAATATTAATTTGATAATAGGGTACAGTAATAATGATTTATTATCACTTACAATTACAACATGCAAGATAAAAACTGCATGGTGCAAAGGAACGTCACTGTCCAAACTTCAATGAAAAGTTATTACAATTATTAATGTCAAATTGCAATTGTCAACGCTGACTATTTCAATTCGAATTATTTTTTTACTTTACATTCACTTCGTTTTCAATTTTGTATTTTACAACACGAGTACGCATCGATTGAATTTGTTCTGAACAATTTCAACGAAACTATTAATTTTATAGTAATCGCTAATCATTTATGAATTCCGTAATAAGCGTCTTAATATTTAAATAATGGAGGATGTAAAGAATGTATACTTGTCTCCTCTCCCAGACTCACCTTACGTGAAACCATTCCGTCTAAACTACACCCAGAACGGGGTGCAGAAGAACTGGGACCTTTTAGAAGTACACGACAGCGTGGCAATTGTGGTCTTCAACGTAACACGAAGAGTGATGATTTTTGTCAAGCAGTTCAGACCAGGTTGGTCCTAAACTTATTTTGTATTTAAATAGTCTAATTTCGTTTTGTTTCATCATATTATACCATCATAATATATGCAATAGATAATTATGTTATTTCTAAATATTGTCAATTCTTAGGATAACACAAAGAAACCTGCACAACTAGTTCTAGGTGTAGAACCTGACTAGCCAAATTATAAAAAACATGGAAATACTGCTTTATGTTATAATAGATTAAAATTGTCTGTTAATCTAAATGTTTCTAGGATTTAATGTGGATATTTGAACTATTAGATTACAAAAACTAGTTTTAAATTATCAACTGAAATAAAATAAGTTGGAAGTACTACACAAAGTTATGGTTTCTGTCCTTCAAGAAGCGTGTACAAACTATGTCATGTTAAACTATATTATTTCAAGCAGCATAAAAATTTCAACATTTAATCACATTCTCTTCATCAACCCACACTAGAACAAAGTGGTGGTGTGTGCTCAATCACAAGCTGAGACGAGTGTCTTGAACCCTTGAAGGGTTCATCCAATTCACTCTTTAACCTTTGGACTTCATAAGGTTTCTGTGCTTTTTGTGGAAAAACAATTTCTATTGAGATTTGGTACATTTTTATGTTTTTGTTATATTTAACTATATAAATACAGATAAATTAATATAGAAACAACATTAGGATTATTCATTTAATTGAGTAAAAAAAAACTTATTGTAAATTAAAAAACTTTGCCAACAGCCATATATTACAACAGTATCCATCCAGATGACCGCCAAGCCGAGTTCATTGACACAGAGAAATACCCTGCCAAGCTGGGCTTGGCCCTGGAGATGTGTGCAGGCATCATTGACAAGAATAAACCAGTGGCAGAGATAGCTAAGGAGGAAGTTCTTGAAGAATGTGGTTATGACGTTTCTCTCAGTCAGCTTCACAGGATCATCTCTTATAGGTAAGTATACTATATTTTTCATAATATGCATTTAGGGCTTTAATAAAATATCCAATAAATTAATTCGGACTACCACTACTTGTCTGGATGTTGAATCATCATTGAAGCCCTTAAAAACATATATATCATACCACATGATACATCTTGACTACTTGCAGCCCATTATTTGTGGGTTTCTTTATACATATAGCCAACAAAAAGAGAGATCTGATGATGTCTGTCATTGCTACCTATGAACATTTAGGTGAAGTTGCCAGTTAGGTGAAAGACAGTAAGTCAGTAGGGTAATGCACAAGTACCCTCTCTATTAAACTACATGGTAAAGACCTCACAGGCATTCATGGAATAGATCCCATAGCCTTTGTAAATTGTATAGCAGGGTGCTTCACAAACTCAGGAGGTTGGCCCTGTCTCAATAGATAGAAAACCTTTGAACTGATAAAACTCCATTTCAATATGGTTATAGCAAAATGGTATGCAGTTCATTAGATGTTATTATTAATTGGTTACAACAGCCAGTGGTTAGCTGTAGCCATCAGACATAGTTGCTTACAGTTCAATTTCAATTCAATGTGAAACACAATAATACTCCTGAACGCTGGGATCGAAAAACTATTCTATAAGCATGTTGTAACATAACACTATTGAAATATTTTGTTTTTTAAAGAAACTTGGTTTGTAACAAATTCCACCTGCTGATAGTTGTGTTTGCAATCTTGCCCAATGTGAAACATGCAAGGACCTGAAGTCCTACACTGTTCATTTGATTCAGGCAAACACAATTTGGCATGAGACAATCTATATAAATGAAGTGGTGATATTATCATTAATTAGTTCAATTGAAGAAACCAAATTTATGTTTACAGTGTAGAAGTAGATGAAATGAACTATGGAACAAGTGTCATAAATAATCAAAATGCAGGATGCATTATAACAATTTAATATTATCACGCCATTATCAAGACCATCCTTGATGATAGATTAAACATATCTTGATACTACGATTCACACTTAGATGTTGAAGAGATTAGTGATTATTTTAAATATTAATTGTTGTAGTAAAGCAAAATAGCCATAGTAATTTTTTAAATACCTTAAACCTATTTGGACCCGATGTCATGTCAAGTAAGAGCTTAGTTAATAGCTAATTTTTAAATTCATCAGTGCACATCACCTTTCTATCCTATTCAATTCATCTGACACCTAATCGACATTCAACCATCAATTTTGGTAACAATCAATAGTAATACATAAAAGTATTTTTATGTTTAATCATTTCTTTGTGTTTGTTTATTCCAAAAAGGTTTAAGGTACAAATAATTTAATGGTAGAACTGTTAACTGATACATATTCGTCTATAGGTCAGGTGTTGGCGTTCAAGGCGCGTTACAGACATTATTCTACTGTGAAGTAACAGATGAAATGAAGACAGAACAGGGTGAGAGCTGGTTAAATTCCAACTATAGCGAATTTGTAAATTGACTGGCCATCAACATTTATTTGTTAAAATACGAGCAAGGATTTCCGTTCTCATTTTACACTTTGAAGAAAACTTATTCAGTAAAAGAATTTAACTTTTTAATGTACACCGTAAGTTTGCTTTGCGCAAAAACGGGTTTTGAAAGAAACTGATCTGGTTATACGCGAAGTTTATTCTGTTAAACAGCGACTATGTTCAACCTGTTCTAGATCGGGCATGTAATTAATATAATGTTATAAATGAGTTGTGATTAGACAATGATAGTGTGACCGACATACATAGTAGTAGTATTTCGTCGAATGGCACTTAAATTGTTATGAATATGTTCTAGTATGAGTTGCAACGATCACACTCGAGAACTGTCCCACTATTGTCATTACGAGGCTCAGGTGTCCTCTTAAGAGTCAGGCGAAATGTCCATTCACAGATTTCACACACCTTTGTAAACCTTATGAACGACACTGAGAAAGTTTGCACAATTTTCTCACCTTGACCTTCAGTTAACAAGTGATGTTTGCTTAATCCGAAAAATTATAACTGTGCACCCGATTCTAACCCTGGTCCTTCGAGCAATCGATCAAAATTGATTTACCAGACTATCGTTGCTTACAAACTTTTAGTTAAATAGAATATAATCTTTGACTGAACACGTATTTTTCCCAGGAGGCGGAGTTGACGATGAGTTAATAGAAGTGGTAGAAATGACAATCCCTCAAATAGAAGAGATGCTGAGCTCGCCCGGACCGCTGACCAGTCCGCCGAGCTGCCTTTTTGCGTTGATGTGGTTCCTCCATAACAAGGCCGATAACTTTAGAAAGTAGGTGATTACTATACACTACATTTATATTTAAATATTCCTTTATTAAATTTGCAAATATTTTAAGTAACAAATTTTATGCAGATGATAGTTAAATAGCATAATATTATTAGTAGTCAATTGATTTAACAAGTACACTGCAAGTATTGTGTATTTTTCATTATACATATAAATGAAATTGCTTGTGTTTAAAATTAGTTAATTTCTTAAAATCCCAATTGGTTACTTACGTTTAACGATGCCCGGACTCCTGTTAGTGCGAGACGTTCCAACTTTCAAGGGCCTGCTGACACGTGTCGATTTACCTTTGATTACGACACGATTTATAAAAATATTTTTGCTTCTATATTTATATTCTGTTTCTAGATTTTCATTGTTACTGTTCCGATATAAAAAAAACACTCGATTATTTTAAATCTTCGGTCCCAAAATTGGCACATTGGACATTACATTACAATCATTGAATCAAAGATTTGAACATATTCAAATAATTTATTTTCAAACATATTAAGAGCTACCATTCGTTAATTAATCGAATTAAACAACAGCAATACCTGTCTTTTAATAATTGTTGATGTCGTCCTTAGGTATTAGAATAAGGTTGTATGTTAAGGTTTTGAGCCACAAGTGATGATGTATACTCCTTTCGTTCAATTTCCTAGACAATGTTATAGACGGTCCGACTCTCGTGAACTTTTTTGCATTCGGAGGCATTCCTGGGGCGTTATGAAATGGAGATCTTCAAAAATAAAAGTTGTAACAAGAGCTCTCCAACAGGGCCGGCAGTCTTTTTGGGTTGGAATGTTTTTAAGATACTACGTCTAATTAGGGTATTGAGTATTCCGAGTCGAGTCAGCCACGCAGGGCAAGCTTGTTTGCTCAAATAATATTAAATTTATGTGTGGAGTAAATATGAGACAATGGTTATTTATGGCCGGTAAGCCATAATAAGTATAATATAATGAACTACTTACTACCAAAGGGCTCACTTTTAATTTATGTTACCGTAACAATCTTAGTCTTTTTAACTGACTAGCTGCTCAGTTCGTAAACACCAACAATATTGAACATCGACTTGAACGCAGCACTGTTTCATCGACTGTTTTCTATATTGAAACTGTCAACTATGTAGTATACTCGTAGCATCACTACTATTGTATATATATAGTCTTTATTACGTTCAATGTTTTCTGTCGAGACCTTTTTAACAGTCCGATCAGTACGTGACGAATGTTTTTGACGAACAGGAGCTTCGAGTTGTATTGCGGCCAGTGCAAAACGACCAATATGTGATGGCATAATGATTGTGTGAGCTATGCAATTTTTATTATTTATTAATAGTATCGGTGTACCAGTGTACGGGTATATTGTTCGCATTGTATGGCTAAGTTTTTGACGTGAATTTGAATTTGTGTACGTACGTGCACAGAGAAGTGTAATCAACTGATACAGGTGCACTAATCACCACAGCGAGATGGTTTTCAATTGACGATACTGACCAAGTTTTTCTGAACTCGGGATGGATTATTATGTTCAAAATGTACTTTTAGTATTTATAGTTTTTGTTACTTAAACGAGGTTAATAGATAAGAAGTGGTGATTACAAAAAATGTTATGAATTCACAAATTCAACTTCCGCAAAAATGTAGTGTTAACTTGTTTAATTAAATTGATTGTACTGTCAATCACTATCACGTTTGTTGTTATCTATAGTGGTCACACGTGGCTATTATCAGCAATTATTTCAATTAGTTTATGTAATACAACATCTAGTTATCGGTAATTAATTGCCATTTCATGTATTTAGTTTGAGAGTTGCATAATAAGATAATTAAAATTAAGGTTATAGTTTTGTGTTAAGCAAACTTTTTTATCGGAAAAACATAATTTTAAAACTGTATATCGGGATATTGTTTAATACGTACTTATAACGTGAATTAGAAGGATTTTGGCAACGAAATTATCCAATTATCTCAAGAAATTATAGTTTTTATTTCTGTGCAGTGCGTAAATTAAAAATATTAAAAATGTTAGCGTATATTTACATATGAAATAAAAAATACATACAGGATATGCTGTTAAAACATAAATATATGGTAACGCCGTTTATTTAATGTATTTAAATTCATTTATATCTAGCTTTACATTTTGTTATATATAATATATTGGCATAAATAATACTTTTATTTAAAAATTAAATATGAATTCAGACTATTTTAGAAGGGGCATCGAACAAAATCTGTGTGCTCGCTCGGCAGCAACGTACCGACACACGAGTCGACTCGAAGCGTACATACGTATGTACATGCGTACCCAAGTACACAAGTCTTACGAGTCGGTCGTTGCGGCCCGTCTGTCAGTTATCATTAAATGTGTTTCAAATAATGAAATACAGAATGTGTGTATTAGACTCGTATAATTTATATTTCAGAGATAATGTCACTAGTAATTTTTTTGTACTTATATTTAGCTGGCAACGCGTCGTGGACGCCGCTAGCGTTACTGGTCAGTTTCAAATATACAATATACGCGTTCTTTGGATTCCTGTTTCGAATGTTCTTCAACGGTCTAGCCACTCCAAATGAGCCACCTTAAAAAATAAAAAATCTTATGCGTTGTATAATTATATAATTTTGTTAACAATGACGACGTTCGAAAATAGTGATAAATCTTACTTTTGTAATCCGAAACATTCACTTTCACGAATTTACGTGTTTGGAAACAAAATGTAGTACGTATGTTGTTGTTCAGTACGTGGATTGACTTCATTCAGAACAGTGTATAATAAGAATATACAAAATAGGTAACCAATTACCGAGAATGTATATGAAAATTAATTATTTTAAGATGTGATTGTTATGTCTCGTAAAATAAATATATGTATAACGGGAAGTTTTATTTATTTATTTAATTTGCTCGGAGGTACTGACCATGAGTTATTTATTGAGGAACAATATTATATTTGTAACTAATGAAAGACATAAACATGGTGTACTGAATCCAATGTTCAATCTGACACCAATAAACTGCATTAACTTCAATCGTGTGACGCGCAGAAATGTGTGTGTATATATATGTATACATATAGGCAATAAGCATTTATTGTCAATACATTTCTGCGCGTCATACGATATATATATATATATATAATTCTTACACGAACTCTACCACCAAGCAGGCTGGCTTCTGTCGCCTCTTACGACACCCCGCCCTGCCAGCGTGCGACTGGGGGGAGTATTCTATGCCGCCCCAATACAGCCTATATGGTATTATATAAATAATTATTGAATTCACCACTCTTGCTGTATCATACAAATACCTTATTTTCCAATTATTGTGAACATATTAAATTTATTTCTCTAAAAACTACGAGTGAATAAATACGATCACGTTTTTCTAATTCAAAGGTTTCGTTTCGGAGAAAGGACGGGGATAATGATACATTTTCTGACATATTCTGATATTTCTGGGTCCGTAGCCTTGGTTCCCTTGAACAAATCACCTGGGTAAATGAAGACTGCTTATTATATTTGGAGATGTACCGGTCTCCACAGATCTTCCAGTCTCAACTAGTTTCCTCTGCTCGCGTTGCATCCTGCCAATTTAATCGCGCCAGCAGTGTTGCGCGGTGGTAGTTCGATCCCCCGGGGCCGGCTACTGTCATGTTAAGACTCACTGTGATATGTTTTACGCGCTTTAGTTGTAGTGCCCGGTATGCTTTTGGGACCATAGATAGTGAGAGGGAACGGACGTGCATGGGGAGCGGTGACCGTCGTACTCAAATCAGGATGTCAATCCGTAGGTTACTCGCGTGAAGAAGCTTTTATTCATCTGAATAAATAAAGTTTACTTTCTTAATAGACAAATTAATTATTGTCATAAATTAAGTTTAATAAAAATAGACATTTACCTAGACGATTACTGGTTGAGGTGGTCATATAAAAAATAAAATACATATTTGTGTCCCTCATTACCCTTTCATTTGATAGGTTACATGATTCATATAGAAACAATTTTTAAAATTTACTAACTAATTTAATTTGTCGCAATCAGTCTGATGGTTTAAATATCTTATAGACGAATACAGAAACAATCATCTTTAGATGATTTTTAAGGAGTGTATTAAAGGAGATTGCACATTACACTCGGGTGTCTAACGACGTAACAAAACCTAAATAAAAAGTTCCGTCCAGTACATTCACCAAAAATACTGTCACTGTCACAGTCGGACAGAGAGACACGCGAGAGATCATCGAAGGGTTCCTTTTTCCATCGAATATGTGGAATATCGAAGCCCACATCGCTCTCATGTTTCGTTGACGAGGGACGCCGCGTAGAAAATGAGCGAGGCGGGAGGTTCGGATCGCTGTAATATTGACTAAGGTATCCACGGCAGGT
>PDGT01000053.1:993428-1010944 GCA_003671415.1 Megathymus violae
GCGCACCGTACTCCCCGCGCACCCCGCACCCGCCGCGCCGTCACCGCCGCCCGCGCCCCCCGCGCCCGACCACTCCAGCTTGTCCACGCGCATTGTTATCACTCCAAATGTCTAAAAAGGAATAACAAACGACTGGAAACAATGCCCGGGATCTACATCTAACATGCTAAGATAGCTTCTTAAATTATATTTTCTCAGCTGAACGACGCTTTTTGCGTCATGCGTAAATGAGGAAACCGATAAATATCAAGTAATTAATGGAAAGTTTACAAATTGGCATACATATTTTTTATTATTTTACATTATTTGGCAGTATAATCAAATCCAATAGCCAAGCATGTAATCCCCATTATAATTTCATTACAAATTCAATCGTAATAGGTATAACAGATACATAATTTAATTCTGATCACATAATAATATATTCAGTTCAGTTCGCGATCAGCCCGCAAGAGGCACGCGTGCCCGCTTTTTTCACGCAATTTTATCTCATCACAATTCACCTAACTATATTACCTATATTACCGTTAATACAGTATACTATAATACAAAAACGTGTATAACATAATTAACAAGAGCTCGTACATTGTTTGAATGATAAAGTTTTGTAGGAAACGGAACGGTCAACGAGGCCTAACTACCTGCGAAGCTTCCTGGTAGGCGATTCTGCGGGGGGTCTCGCCCAGCGGCACGGTGCGGATGTGCAGCTTCTGGATCTCGTCGATGGTGCCGATGGTCACCGTGCTGTCTGTGGCCAGCGCTAGACTGTCGACACGCACGACTCTCTCACATACAGCGATCGATGTGGCCACTCTACCGGTGGCACGTTTAATGCCAGGCAATTGAAACATTTCCGGTACAAACAGATCGGAAAATAGTTTCGTAACCAAACTTCGGCTTAAAAAATTATTAGCCTGCTTGGAGCCTTCGAGGCATTATGTTAACAGCGACCGAGCGAACGACCTGGGTATCGCCGTTTCGGCCATACGTAACAGGATGGTATCTAACCTATCGTTAAAAAAATCTCATCCCCATACACTTATTTTGGGGTTTAAGATGCTCCGTACATCCTCGACTCCTACCCGTGGTGCACCCCGCTGAACAACGAACGAGACTATGGCAAACGGTTCCTCTCGCCGGAGGTCGTTATGCTCTATACCACTCAGTTGAATCCGACGTATTGTGCACGCCGGACTAGCTTCCACCCTCCTTCGAAAACCGACCTGAAATGTTTCATACATGTTTCGGTCGCTGTGTCGTAGAGCCAGCAATAATGCAGATCTTTTGATTAGTTTTCGTTCGACAACACTAGTATCGTCAACAAGAGGAGGATTCGATGAAAAGGATTCAAGAATATGTGCAGTGTCCTCCGGCTATCCGGGTACATGTAGCTCACCTGTCCGGGTATGCTTGAGCGTTGAGCGAGCACATGTGCGTGACCTCCTTGAGGTTGACGTTGGAGAACACCAGCTTGTGGTTGGACGAGAAGATAACCGTGGGCCGGTCCGAGCACGCGAATATGTTCGTCGTCGCCAGCGACCTGAGTGACCACACGGACACACTCACCTTGTACTACGAGATTTATGCGAATTCCTTTTTGTATCAGAAATGTTTTTGCTATTTCAATTTTGGCCTTGAAATTTATTTAACTCGTGCCTTATTCTAGGAAGTTAACATTTCTCTATAAAAATAGGTTTTCTTATGAATTGTAGGAAAACGAGTAATACTAAAAAATCTATCACCGTGTGTATTTTAATATATTGAAGTTTATTACTCAAAATTGTGTACCGAAATCTCAATATACACCTCAATTAATGATAGTGGATCTCACTTCACATCGCCAAGCATTTTTAAACGCAACGTGCCGCAATTTATTATTAAACTTAGTGCCGTTTCTGGAAACAACCAAACCTTGCGTACTCTTTATCATTCACTAACAATATCTTTATAAATATTCATATTTCAACCCAACATCTACCATCGAATTACAAATCACGTGTCCGAATGCGTCGAAGTGCGTACCTGAAGCTCCTGAGCACGGTGGGCTGCGTGCCGAGCGTGACCCGCTTGCGGTTGGCCAGCGCGCCCGTGTGCGGCTCCAGCGTGAAGTAGAACATGGAGCCGTCGCCCAGCGCGCACAGCAGGTAGCACACCCCCTCCAGCACGCAGATCAGCAGCGACCGGGGGATTATCTCTGGGAACAATTATTACCACTATAAAACTTCTATTGGCTTCTTAATTAAATATCAATTTTGAACTCGTTAAGGTAGTTGAAATGCTCCTTCCACAATGGAACATATAAACTTTTTGTTTTGTTTTGTGCACACACTATAAAATTACAAGAAACAAAACATGTGTAATAGGCCAAGGAAGACAAGGGATACTACCGGATTTTTTTTAATGAATACAAAGAATGCATGTCTGTTCTTACATACCATTTCGCTAAGACTACCTGGTGGTTTGGACATTAACAAATTTTCAGCTGGCAGACAGTGACACTACCAACCTTAGTACTGTGCCATAAATGCAAAGCAGCACCAGCCATATAATATCATATTCACTAATTAAACATCAATTGTGAAATCAATCAATCAATTACTATAAAACTTATTTAGTTTGGTACTAGTGGTGGTTTGACGTTCATCTAATAGTTTTTATTTATATTTTTTAGTGTATTTATGAAAAGGAACTAGCAGGTACCAGTATCAAATCAATATTAAGTATCAACCAGTATCAAATATACTTACAGTGGACAATCTCGCTAGTATTCAATATCAAACAAAAATAAATTACACAAACTTATGATCATATTATAGAAATAAACATTCTTATTCCTTAAAAATCAACATAAAGTTCATATTGGTTCCAAATATAATATTGTTTTATTTTTATTCATCCTGAAGTGGGTCCCTATAGGCCGTAGCCACTTTATCCCATGACTTTCTCCATCCACTCATAATTTGCAGCTTTGCACTCATTTACATGCAACCCTTTAGTTTAGAATTCTCTACTTTTATCTTTCCAAAAACTGCTAGAAATCCCTAGGATCCATTAATATATAATTATACTATTTCACTCTTTAACTTGTTTTCCTTTTCCCTTCTTTTATGATAATATATATCATACATAACATAATTCTTTAAGTGTACTCCTTTCGTCATTATTATTTGTTTTAGTGCACAATACACAATATCAAAATATAATGTATCTGCCCTCCATCATTTCTGAAATAGATCCAAAATATTATTTAGCTGTCAGATCATAGATGCCTTCATTATACTTCTTTCTATGTTGAAAATTCATCTTTATAGTGTACATATTGTTTACAGTACGATGTATTTTTAATTTTAAAAACTAGTACCAATCTAGGATATTTTAAAGTAATAGTTGTCCACAGACTTACCACCGGAGAGTTTCTCAGTGTGCAATGGAGTCAAGTCGGGCAACCGGAGCACCCTGACGGAGATATCGGTCCACAGCCCGACCCCCAGGAGCGCCTTATCACCACCCGGGCCCAGGTCGAGGCACGCGACCTCCTCATCCATGCATACCTCCCTGCAGTGAATACACTAAAATTATGCTTTGAATAAAATAAATGTAATTTAAATGAAATGTAATCTTACAAGACAAGGCACCGTTCTAAAACAGTACTGGATATAACATATTGAATGGTTTGGTGCCAGAATTTTGTTGGAAGCATATTTTCACTGGTGGGTTTTTTAACCATTCTGGAATGAATATCTTATCTTGTGGGGACTAAGGCAAGTGTGAGAATTGTTTAGGTGTTGAGAAATTTCCATGTAATAAAATATATTTACAGCAGTTGCGTAAGTGGCATTTTTAATGGAATAATATATTTAGAAATATTCCTAATGGTGATAGATACCTATTGGTGTGGTTCTGTGTTTACTCTCCATAGTCTGTCATTCTCATAGGCAAGGTTGTAATTATGACTTCCATCTACCTATAATAAACTGTAATAGGGCTACATTAAATATTTATGAAAATTGTAATATGGTTAATTTTAAAAAATCTGTACATATTACAAATCTATACTAATGTAATAAGGAAATAGTACGAATTTTGTGAGTTTGTGTATACACAGAAAGTATTCTAAGAAACTACAGCACCTATTTGAAAAATTATTGTGTGATAAAAGTGATAGACTATCTATCATGTACATATATTTGTTTAACCCGAACAAAGTCAGAGGAGGCCACTAGTTAACCATAGTTTGTTTCAGTGAAAAAAAAACATTGTAAGGAGAACTATTTACTTGAGTTTTTCATAATGTTCGCACAGATGCGTAAAGTTCATCTTCGTAAGCAGTTGGAAAACTACGCAGAGTACTAACTTGACGAGATGCAGGCTGGCGTGACCCACGGCGACGAGGTAGATGCGCGGGCCGGCCGCGGCCACGGCCCACGCGCCCGCGCACGCCACCACGGACAGCGCACGCGCGCCGCCCGCGCGCCACTCCGCCGCCAGCGCCCACCCGCCGGCTGCGCGACCGATCAGACGGATACCCTCGTCTGTTACCTATAGATTGTAGTGATGTAATGTTCGATAATATAATGTTTTTTATAAGACAACCATAGTACTCTGTGGAAAACCGAAAAGGGGTATAGAGGAAGTGAAAAGTTCTCTTTATGGATGAAATACCTGCAATCAACGAGTTGGCTAATGTGATCGTTTACCAGTGTTAGATTTTGTGACTGGTTTATTAATAGGGAGTAAAGTCAGTCAAATAAAAAATTTGCGAATCTATATTATATATTGTATTAAAAAAAAAATCATACATACTTGAATGAGTTGATCGTGGCAGACGTTGCCCGTGAAGAACGTTTGACGATCCGACACGAAGCCCTTGATCTCCGTTTCTTCTACCTCTTCACCATTTAATGTTAAAACTCTGAAAAAAGAATACGGTTTATCGTTAAGATTATTATAAACATTTCTTCATCATCAGCCTCTTACTCAATATAATATGATTGTAAGCGAAAACACAATAAATTCCGAAACGATTAAATTAAAATTCGATGTTAAACTCAGATGGTCCTTCGAGTCGCATCGACGTAATGTACACACTGCAGAACTATGTACCATACCTGGTTTGGCCTACGAAAGCCAGCACGAGTGTGTCGTGGTACGAAGAGCCCGGAGCCAGCGTGAGCGCCCACATGCCTTTGATGCCGGGCAGGTCGATGGACGCCTGCTCCTGTATACCGATGCCGTTGCGGATTATCCGCAACGAGCCCATCTTGAATGCCCCTTCATGAAACAAGAAGCACAATTAAATTTTAAGCCGCAAGTACCGTGCGCACATACGAATTCACATCCTCATGCTTGGATCACATGGGTTGCGAGTGGCATGTACAATATAAACATATACACATAGTTACAATTTATTTATTATTTTATGAGTTTAACAAACATTACGGGGGATCCAAGGCGTGTCAGGATGGCAAGCCATGAAACCGTCGAGAAGGGTCAGCGTTTGGACCAGTGGTGATTATTTTATACGACGACCTATCACGACCCATTAATTAACATCACGTGTCGTTTCTAGTGTCTCGTAAGATTTACACCTACTCATATAACATGTTACATAAAAATGTTCCCGACTCTTGTATTATAGTATAATTTTTTTCTCCGTGCAGTTTGGGTCATAATAGATATGCCGGCTAGGGCGGTGAGCATGTTGCGCGGGCGCAAAACCATTATCGATAAAAACAAATGAGTCATCGAAGGCAGGTGCACGGCGGCGGTGCGGTATAGCACCTTTTGCTGCGATATTGTTATTGATATTGCGATGTTATGATCGTTGTTTGTCAATTGGTATGTAATTTGTTTTGCATCATTACCCCCATCTAATACCTGCAAATTAATGCAATGCTAATTTAGTACATATATCGAAGAAAATTAAAGTGTTTTTGGGCATTCGTTCTCTGAATTTCTCTAGTGACACAACGGCTACTCCTTTGTTTTGTACCAAAACGGCAGAATTTATTAAAAATAATATTTTGCCTCTTGGCAAATTGGTATATCGATACCGGCACAAGCACGTGTTGTTATCAACAATGTTTTAACATCTTTCACCGAAATGAAAATTGATCCCATAAAGTTACAGTGTTAATTTCTGCCGTTCTCGTGAACTCGCTGCGGCGATATGCGGTGTGAGTGTTAGAACGGTCGACAAAATTATAAAAGAGTGTGTAAAGGACGAAGTTAGCTCTCCGCGAATTCGTAATTCACGTGGATGACTATGATTCTGATGTAGAATTTTAATGTAAATACTTTTGGATTTAATTTTAGATATAAGTTATTATCTTTTTTGCTGTTCAATTTAAACTTAGATATAAGTATTTATATTTATTTTTAATATAACTTGTTACATTCTAAACTTTTGTACTTATAGTTTTTTAATATATACATACCCAATTAATAATTTATTTTAAATCATTATTATTTTTATTTTAATAAATACCTTGTTTTATCTATTTTTCTTTCATTTTTATCACAATCCCACATAATGACAAAACTAAATACACTATCGATAACGCTTATCGACGACAATAATGCGCATCACTATGCCCGCCCATAAGGCCCGTGAGTGGGAGATAGAGTAAAATACTCGCTTCACCGCTCCGACGTTTTATGACGCAAACTGCACGGAGAAAAATATTATACTATACTCAATGTCATGCATTAAGTTTGTGCCTGAGTCGAAAAGTAATTTTCCAAGGTTTCATTAACGAGGTGTACCCGGACTGATGGTCACTAATAATGTATACATATATTTGATAGATATAATAAACTGTCTCATGTTTACCGATAGGCAAGTTAGAAGTCAGACGATGAGTGTTATGATGACCAAAGCCGGTCTTGTGACGACCAAGGTACGGATTGGAAGCGTACTAGTGTTCCCGGTGTCCCTCGACGTGATTGTACAAGCGTCCTACCCGAGCAGGTGATGAGCTGGTTTTGCCCCTGGCGCTCGAGGTCCACGACGCACATGTCTACAATGGGCGCGAGGCTCGTGAAGCTCTCCATGGGCTGCACGTACTGTCCGCCCTCGTCGCGCGCCGCCGACAGCCGCACCAGCGCCGAGTCGCCGAGCCGGGAACCGATGAACACTACGCCGTTGTCCAGGTACGTCATGCACTCGGGCATCGGGATGTCGCCTGAAATAATGGACAACGTTGCTAACAGCTAAAAAAACTTAGTAGGAGGTAGAAAATTTACAGCCTATATTAAGGGTAATCAAAGCTAGAGTAACAGGCAACTTCATCTGCCCATTGGTTTTTTGTTATGTAAATAGCCGACAAACGAGCAGACGACCCACTCGAAGGTAAGTGGTCACCGTTGCCCATGGACATCCTAATCAGGTCACACTAAAGGCACAACTGATGCATTGTCGGCCAGGAAATGAGAAGAAAGCAAGAGCTGGCTCTCAAGCCCCAAGCCGGAGCACGACGAGTCGTTTGGCGGCTGACGCCAGCGGGAGGGTGGTAGCTAGCCGGGCAGGCTTCACGAAACCATGGTGACAGAGATACTGAGTCCTCTGAATTTCTTCCTTTGAAGGTTGCCGAGTTCTGTAGTATCTAACATACTAGTAATTCCCACGGTACTCGGGCATCATGATAAGCTTGTCTATCCGCCATATAGACCTCCTTCATAAACGATCATCAAATTTTTCTTCTTTTTCGATTTCTATATTGGAGAGTCACCTGAAAACCGATCACCGGTTCCATTCTGACCGGCAACGTGTCGATGACGATGTCGAATTACACTTCGGTGTAACAGGTGTAGGGGGGGCGACGCGATGGTTATTACCTAACAGCTCCACCTTGAGATCCTTCACCGCCTGCGTGCCGTTCATCTTCTCCTGCAGCTCCAGCAGCAGCATGAACAAGCGACCTGATATGTCCCCCAGGAGGTACCTCAACCCGCGCGTATCCACCCGGCAGTAGCAATTTATTGGCGTCAACTGTACAAGGAATATTACAATTCAAGGTCAATTCTAAGTGGATTGTGAATGGTTATTTTAATCATTTATTAATATGTTCATAATTCATTTGTTGTAGTTAAAACTATTTATTCCCATTAATTCATTCAGTGTTCTTTAATAGTACTAAAACAAATTATGAAACTTTGGTTTTATGTAAAGACCAAGTAAATTTACTCTGTACCTTTATTTGTGGGGGTGCCACAGCCACATAACTTTGTCCATCGTGATATACTATACACTCCTGCCCAATAAGAATAGCTCCTCCTAAAACAACACCATTAAGTATACTATACCAACAGTTTTTATTAATAATAAATACAATACAGTAATCATATGTAAATTATGAATAAATAAGTATGGAATCATATTAAGCCTTTTATTTTTTTTATATGCTGGCATTCATGCCGTAATTAGTGTTGTTACATCAATCTACATATACTTCCCATGTATACTTTAGAATACATACCTAGAGGACTTGGAACAGGGATAAGAATACTGGCTTCAGTCTCCACATTGTCTTGTTTCCATGGTACTTTTGTGAACTCTTTATCTTTTAAATTAATTTCATGAGTCTGAAAGTATTATACAAAAATCATAAGTTTATAAAAATAATAAGTAAAGAATTATATAAATCCATGGATTTCTCAAGAGCCAAGATAGAAGTCATATTATGTATTGTCATGTCATGTCATGTGTTGTTTATTTATATGTAACCAAAAATATACCTTTATATGTCTTCCGTTGACATCTTGGTGTATTAATATTAAAGTAGGATTTGCACAGCCGTGTAAAAATTCTAAATCATATACATTCAATTCTTCCAATCTGTAATAATTTAATTTACATTAAGAAAGCGTAAAAACAAGCTTTTGAACAAGAATATAATTTAATTATATAGAATATACACTATAATTTAATTTAAAATTACCAATTTATTACTTCACAAAAATTTATGATCATGTATGTTTAAGAATTTGAAAATAAACTAAGAATAAACATCTAATATTCATTTAGATGTGACAATGAGAGAATTTTAACACAATAAAATAAAATTGAGAAGAGTCACCTTAAACTAACAGCTTTCAGCTCTGGGGAATCCTTATCCCAGGGTATAATTTTAAATAGCCCATCGTAGAGTCTCAACCCTATGACTCTCGCTTGTGGATCTATGACTGCCAGGATACCATTCTCTGAAGGTTTACCGATACGATCAGCAACATTACCATGTGCCTTGGTGACTACTTCCAGTTCATTATTAGGACCTAATGTCCATTCCAGTACCATTGCATTGTACCTTGATGTTAGAATAAAAACTAGATCTTTTTCTTCATACTGTCAAACAGAAAAATCAATAATTACATTTACATAGTGAAAAACTAGGTTAAAATATAATTGTGCAAAATGTTAAATTCATAATAAAATTATTTGTTTGTTATTACATAGGTTAATGTTAATTAATCAATTGTATTCCACACATTCCTTGACAGTATGTTATAATGATGGTGATATCAGAGCAATCAACATATCACAATAATTGATTCATTAATTTATTGATAACCTATAAAATTACAATAAATGTTTAAGCTTGCTCATTTATTTTTATTGTTTTTGCATATGTCTGAAAAAGGTGCAACAATATTTCACAAGGCCCGGTGTTTGTTTTTCCAATAAAGTCTCCCATTGATATGTGATTTACCTATTAGAGGAGTGACATGAAATCACAGGATGTTGATAAAAAAATATTATAGTATAAACAAATAAATGAATTGGATAGAAACATATTCTATAATTTGTTTAACATATGTACTGAGAAGTTTTGACACAGATTCATCTGATCAATGGATTGGTCAAATAAATGTTTGCAATAGCCAGGAATTGAATCCCGGAACCTTTACTCAATAGGTACTACTACTAACTGGGTTAAAGGGCTATTTTAGCACAACAATATACAGCCTTGGCCAAAAGTATTAGGCACCCTACAACTTGCTGCATATTTCGGGTATAAAAAAAATAAAACTAGTTTTGGTTGTTTCATAATTTTATTTCCTTAATAAATATTAAAAAAAACTAATATTTTGTTGGACCACCCTTGGCTTTTATTACAGCAGCAACTCTCTGAGGCATGCTGCGTACAAGTTTAAGGCACACGTCTGGGGATATTGCATCCCATTCTTGTACCAACGCGTTTTTTAATGTAGCTTTGGATGTTATGCTGTGCTCTTTGATTTTGCGTTTTAAAACACCCCATAAATGCTCTATTGGATTCAAATCCGGAGACTGGGCAGGCCAATCCAACAAGTCAATACTGTTATCCGCAAACCAACGCATCGTGGTCGCTGATTTATGGCAAGGCGCATTATCTTGCTGGAATAAAACGCCATTTGAATTTGTGTCGCCAAAAATTCTTGAAATTGAAGGCACTAATGCTGTTTCTAGTACATTAATGTACTTTTCACTATTCATACGACCTTCGCATATGAACATTTCGCCGACACCATCCGCAGCCATGCAGCCCCAAATCATAATGCTGCCTCCGCCGTGTTTTATGGTCGGCACTACACAATCTGGGTGATATTCTTCGACTTTCCGTCGCCTCACAAACGTCACACCTGGCGTTCCAAATACCTGTAAAGTACAAAAAAATAGCACACATTAAAAAAGTTTATACCATTTTAATTTGAAGAGTACTACAAAATTTATCATTGTAATTGTGTAATAAAATAATTAATAAAACTAACCTCGAAGTTGGATTCGTCAGACCAGAGAACGTTAAACCAATCCGTCTCTGTCAAATGTTGGTGTCTCAGAGCCCAATCAAGCCGTTTTTTTTTGTTCGCTTCTGAAAGCCACGGCTTCTTCCTGGCTTTGCAGCCCTTTAAGCCTGCTTCTACTAGCCGCCTTCTAGCCGTTCGAGCGCTGATCGGCTTTCCGGACTCTTCAGTTAAAGACGCAGCTAGCTCCGAAGAAGTTTTTTTTCTGTCTTTCAAAGACTCACGGATAAGTTTCCTGTCCTCACGGCTTGTAGTAACTCGTTTTCTGCCGGTTTTTGGTTTATTTGCGTGAGTGCCGGTCTCCGCAAACCGTTTGATAGCGGATTGTACTGCGCATCGCGAACATTTTACTAAGTTCGCAATTTCTTTTTGCGACTTTCCTTGCTCGTGTAAAACCTGGATTCTCACACGATTTTCGAAACTAATTTCGTATTGTTTTGGCATTTTTAGTTCAGTATTTTTTCAATTTAATCACGAAACCACAAATGTACGATCTTTACACTATGATTTCCAAATGCAGACTGACCTAATATTACAAATAAACGACCAAGAAAAAACGAATATTTTATTATTGATGCACCAGATGTTTTATGACCACCAAATATGCGGCCCATTTGTTTTAAATAGCGTGTCATTATACCGGTAATCCTTTAAAAAAAGAATATTACTCGTTGTTCACCTAGCACAGATGTGCAGTAACTTTATTGGGGGTGCCTAATACTTTTGGCCAAGGCTGTATTAATGTCAATATTCAGTAAATTACAACATAAAGTAGATGTTATTTTAAAGTGATGGTGGTGATAAATAATATATAAACATACAGGGGGTCTAAATAGTTTCATTTTGGCCACTTTTCCATACAGTCCCACTTCTTTCATAGGTCGCAGACCTTCAGGTGTCACAAGGTACATCTCCAATCTATTCACCTTTGCCACAAGGAGGTTCAGGTCGGTTGGTGATGTGAAATTGCCTTAAATAAGGAGAAAAGTGTTAAACATTAACTAATACCACAAACAATCAGCAAAATGTTTAGTAATTTTAATATACTAACTGCTTTGAGTTTAAGTAAAATCATTTTATACATTTATATCGAACACTTCACATCATACAGGAGCATACGCTACCAGGCATCAACAAGGACATTACACCAGATGGTCTCATCAGAATGATTTCACAGTCATCTCTCAGTCTATCCAACATTACATATAACAATAGCTATGCATAGGTGTCTTCACAAAATTAGAATATAAATTTTAAGCAATATCACAGAGAACTATACAGATTTGTAGCCAATTTACTTCTATAATCTCAATGAGGATAATTATGTCCTAGTAATAGTTATATTGTCATTACAACCCATATTGTCCTACATGTGGGCTCAGGCCTCATCTCACTATAAGAGGTGTAGAGGCTGTAAATCACCACACTGGCCAAGTGCAGATTGGCACACTTCACATACCTCGGAGAACACTGAAAACTCTCAGGTGCCTATTGCGAGTTTGCTTACACTTTTTTCTGTTACCAAGACAATTGATAATTAATGTGTGTTATAGAACATGCAAGTCAAACAATGCATAGTAGCCATGTGCCTAAATGAACATAATTATCAAATGAGGTCGTATGCAGCTACAGCACAGTCTATTATGTGTGTAAAATATACTACAGTGTAAATATCACCATCCAGAAATACTCCAAAATAGCATAACATTATTGTTCAACCAAATACAAAATAACAAGTTTTACACCTAAGTCCACTAAACTTTTTAACAGGTTCTGTTATTTAAGTTTTATTGTGCCTTAAAATACCAAACAAAATAAACCAAACTTAACCTATAAAATCAACTTTATGTGATGATACATTTAAGTAATGAAAGGTATATCCATTTATTTTCCGGGAATTAAAATGAGATTATAAAAACGAAATTGGTATACTAAATTTACAGAGCTGTTTCTGATGCTGATGATTTTAAAATCCTAAGCATTGAATCTGAACGTTTACATAGTATAAATCGTAGTACTATAATAAGATTATAATATTGTAACAAACGTTAATTTCAAGTTTTGATAATTTAAAGGGTTCAATCAGTAAATACGTTCGAAAATAACTTCAAAGTATATACTATAAGAGTTAACCTCGTTACACGAAAACTTAAGTTTTCTGTTCTTACCTGTAATACATGCTGTAACAGCTGTTGCTTTTTGAGCAGTAACAACGTAATGGTACGCCATGGCGTATAATTAATACATAAACCTTGCCTTTTGAGATTTATTTTTATTTTCACCGACACTATGTATTGTATGCCGCTTACCAATTTTTTATTTTGTCTTATTTAGGGATGTAAGTAGGGTTGCCAATAATCATTTTACTAATTCCTCTAAAATCAAAGCAAAATTCCCCAAATTCGGGGAGACAATATTCCAATTCCCCACACGTAGAAATAAAGGAAAAACAAATTTATGCAGATTTTATATATTTTTATCAAGGCTTTTGAATAAAATAAAAGAACAGAATAGAATATAATTTATTTCATGAAGTAACCACTACAGCACAAATAGACAATATTGTTACATTATACACTCGATTCTGGTCGTAGTAAAACCACGACTGTTGATTTTCAGAGCGAACCTAATTCGCGTAGTTTGACTGCCTAAATTTAAATAAGCTAAAAAATCTAAAACTAATAACAGAAACTATGAAATTTCTTATTATTTACACTAATTTTAAAGTATATTAAAGGTATTTAGTAGTACCTACTTGAAAACGTCATATTAAAAATAAAAGAATGTAAATAATAATAATAAACTGGCTAACCACTACCTTGAACAGTTTCCTTTTTTTTGTCTCCAATTAAATGACCGACTGCCTGAGTCTCCGAAGGTAAAGTGTACGTTTAACACATAATATGTATACATATGAAAACAATCTAGCATAATATTGTAATACAAACAGGTAAGTATACTTTTTTTTTTGAGGACTGAATTTGATATCTGCCAACGCCTCAACTCCCGCGTATTTGCGCGTATGATCCTAGATGTGTGCTTGTGTGTGTGTGTGTGTGTGTGTGTTTTGCCATACCGTATAATTTATCGTTTTTTTTAAGGTATAAATTTGAAAATACCACACATTTTTTATTGTCTCTAGTAGTCAATAAGGAAACTGCCGTGTATCATGTATGTAGTCTGTTTCTCTTCGCTGTATTAATATTTTTCAAGTCACTGAACTTCCCGTCTACTTAATATTAATGAATTAGTGAATAGAAGCATGAGTAAAAACTGCATCACTATTTTTAAATTAGTTGAGTATTTTGTAGCTTTCGGCGTCATCGGCCATGCTAAGTGAAATCCAGCATACACGATCCAGCATAAACAATGCCTCGGTTTAATTACACAGCTGCTGTACACACCGATATGAGTTTGATTCATGGTGAATGCCATGGAAACGCTTCTTTCGCTATACAAAAATACTGTGAGAGATATGGACATATCCGTTCTTGCCCTACCAACGGTCACATAATTACGCAAGCTTTACAAAGGATTCAGGTGGTATCAACTTGACGGAGCTCCCCCTCATTCAGCTATACCTGTAACAAAATATGTGGGTATAAATAAAGAAAAATTATAAAATCTGTAATTTATTTATTTCCTTGTTATACATAACGAGGGATTTTGCCTAACAGAGTTTTCAGAAAGAGTGAAGTTAGCATTGCTGTCGTTACTATTTTCCATATTCTCACTCATGATGCACAATATCCTCTAAAAATAATACTTAATTAACTATTACACCAATTTTAAAGCATTTATTATATTTTAATACGAAACTATTTTCAAAAACTATGATTATCTTACAACGAAGTTAAGTTAGTTGTTAAGCTAAAGTTCTTAATTTTTTTAATTTTAATTAAAAAATCAAATTAATTGTACTCACAAGAATCGTCCGCTTCTTCCAAAAGCACAAATTATATACTAATTTCATTATATACTAATGTACTCTGTGAATAATGCCGCACTTTTCAAAAACACAGCTTGATGGTAAAAAGCATGGCGCTTTATTACCGTCAAAATGAAATTAACACGTAATCAATATAATCTTTCTAAATAAATTTAATTTACATTTCAACATTTCTGAACTGTCTGAATAAATTTTAAAAGTAATAAACCATTTTATAAACACTTATTTTAAATAGTTTACCAAAATCCACATTTCCGCCGAAGCGAAATTGACACGGGCTTACCTTAATCCTCCGAAATAAATTTAAATTGCATCTCATAATTCATGATTGGAATTTTAATGAATTTCTGAGTAAGAAATCATTTTATGAACAGATATTTAATTAGTTATTTAAATTCCACATCCAAAAAACAACAACTTTAATTAACTACTATGCCATCTAGTTCCGTGCGTGTAAAGTAAGACTGTCAAGATTTTGTTATCTTGCTTTTTGAATGTACCAATTATATAGTTTTTCATTAAATTAAATCAAGTTACTAAAATTCATGTTTGTAAATAATTAAATTCAATAAACATTATTGAATAAAATTTTAATATTATATTAATAATCAAAGAATTAAAAAAAAACGAACTTTTACGATTTTGTGTCGATATACATTATTTTATTATTATAATACGATGTAAATTATTTCAAATCATTTTAAGTTTAGTTTGTTTCAAATTACGAATTATTCAGAATTGTAAGTTAAGTTTTTCAAAAATTACATGTAAATAGTCGATCAATTGAGTTGTTAGTGGGGTTATGTGATGAGTATAAAAGCACCGACATTGTGCTCCAACGAGCACCAAACTTAGACAATTCGTAGAAACACGGGACATCGATGTCCTTTGTCCTTCCACCCCTACGCATTATCCGGATAACGCGCTCCACTCTCCGGATATCATCGATCTCGCGTTAGTTAAAGGAATCGCGCTCAACTTAAGAGCGATCGAAACGCTCCACGACTTAGGTTCTGACCACCGGCCGGTCTCGCTCCAATTCGGGCCTTATGCCACCGAACCAATCACTTCTTCTAAAACCTTCACCAATTGGGAAGGATATAAAAAATCGCTAGTATCAGGTCTCGATGCCGGCGGCTCACCACTGGCTACCATCAACTCCGAGTACTTCGTCAATACGGAAAAGATTGACTCAGCGGTCAACTCCCTAACACACTTAGTCCAAACATCTCTCCGAAACAACGAGCGCGTAGTCGAGGTGCCAAACCGAAAACTACCGCTCGATGTTAGGAATCTCATTCAGGTCAAGAATGCGGCCCTTAGAAGGGCCGCACTCTACCCCACTCCAACATACAGGAGGCGTGCAAACGCTCTCCAGCGACGTGTTCGCTCTCGACTATCCGAAATGAGGAACTCCAATTGGGACTCCCTCATGGAGGGAATCAAACCCTCCCATCAGGCGTTCTACAAGGTGGCGAAAGCCCTTCGAGTAGGCGCCCAACCTCTCACCCCGCCCTTATCACGCCCCGATGGCAGTATCGCCTTCGAAGACGTCGATAAGGCCGAATGTTTCGCTGACAGCATTGCTTCTCAATGCACACCCAGCTCGCAACCATGCGCTCCTTCACACATAGATTCAGTAGAGGATGAGGTCCGTAAAAAGAACTCACTCCCAATCACCGCTGAGCCCATCGTCGTTTCCGTTGACGAAGTCCAAGACATCATCCGGGGTCTTAAACCCCGCAAAGCACCAGGAGCCGACGGCATCTCTAACGTCGCGCTAAAACACTTCCCCGAGCAGGTTCTCTCTCTTTTAGTACTCATTTTCAATGCCTGCTTGCATCACTGCTTCTTTCCAACCGCTTGGAAGGAAGCAATAGTTATAGGTATTCCTAAACCCGGAAAACCGTTAAACTTACCGTCTAACCATCGCCCCATCAGTCTCCTCAAGGCTATGGGGAAAGTATTCGAACAAGTCATACAGACTAGACTGAAAAACCTTCTCTTTCCAGTAGGCGGTCAACCCTTAATAATTCCTCATCAGTTCGGTTTCCGTGCCAAACATTCGTGCCCTCAGCAAATCCACCGTATAGTGGAATATATCCTAAGCGGTTTTTATCCCAAACGAAAACGTACAGTCGCGGTTTTCTTCGAAGTTGCCAAAGCTTTCGACAAAGTTTGGCACGAAGGACTCCTTCTCAAACTCCATTACCTAGGTTTGCCTGATCGCGTTGTTCGATTGGTCGCTTCCTACCTACAAAACCGCTCCTTTCGTTTTAGACACGTAGGAGTACTTTCTTCCCCACGCCCTCTAGCGGCTGGGGTACCACAGGGCTCGGTATTAGCTCCCATATTATTTTTACGTTATGCTCCCATATTATTCATACGTTAACGACATTCCTATCCCAAAAAACGTCGTACAACTATCGTTATTCGCAGACGACACCGCCCTATACTATCAATCACGGGAAATAAATCACGTCCTCTCCAAACTTCAACACTCTGTTGACGAGTTAGGAAAATGGTTCACCAAATGGCGAATCGAAGTCAACGCAGACAAAAGCACCGCGGTATACTTTCACTTCAAACCCAGACACAGACATGACGAACCTAACATCCGGCTGCTAGGCGCCCCTGTCCCGTGGAAAACCACAACCAAATACTTAGCAGTAACACTCGACTCCGGACTAACATTCAGACCGCACATACGTAAAGTCACCAACTCCGCCAGATACTATATGGGCCGACTCAACAATCTGTTGGGAAGGCATAGTAAGATGTCCCT
>PDGT01000053.1:1011108-1085019 GCA_003671415.1 Megathymus violae
CATAGTAATCCACTTATCAGACAGGCAGCGGACTACACCGCCCCTAGTCTTACAGGCCGCCAAATCCGGCGGCCAAGAAACGCTCTCACCAATCCCCCCGACAAGATATCTTCTGACCTGGACCGCCGTCTGGCGGCCATAGTCAAGAATTCAAACAATATCAGTTAGTAGCGTCCTTAAGACGCCACATAGCCTCGCCATTAGACAACACCTTCAGTGTTAACAACAAGCGTATGCTCCCTCGGGAGTGCCGCTAGCACCCTATCCTTCTCTAAGGATGGGTCGCAACCGATGAAGGCTTAGAGGCCACAAGGCCAAAGCCAACTCGGGTGGTGTTTAGTGGGTAGGCCTACGGGAGTCCCACATAACCAGCGCAGCCGGCTGCGCTGGTATGCTAGGAGCATTCACCACCCCCCTCCCGCGCTTTTCCGGAGGGTAGCCCACTTACCATCTCTGGGCGCAAAAAAAAAAAAAAAGCTCCAACGAGCAATCCACTTATCAGACAGGCAGCGGATTACACCGCCCCTAGTCTTACAGGTCACCAAATCCGGAGGCCAAGAAAGGTTCTCACAGATCCCCCCGACAAGATATCTTCTGACTTGGACTGCCGCCTGGCAGCCATAGTCAAAAACTCAAATAGTAACAGTTAGTAGCATCCTTAAGATGCCACATAGTTTCACCATTCGACAACACCTTCAGTGTT
Organism: Megathymus violae; assembly: GCA_003671415.1. NCBI lineage: Eukaryota > Metazoa > Arthropoda > Insecta > Lepidoptera > Hesperiidae > Megathymus > Megathymus violae. Next base: position 1,011,812 of record PDGT01000053.1, read on the forward strand.
AACAACAAGCGTATGCTCCCTCGAGAGTGCCGCTAGCACCCTTTCCTTCTCTAAGGATGGGTCGCTTCAGATGAAGGCTTAGAGGCCACAAGGCTAAAGCCAACTCGAGTGGTGTTTAGTGGGTAGGCCCCTAGGTTTCTCGGGAGTCCCACATAACCCGCGCAGCCGGCTGCGTTGGTATGCTATGAGCATTCACCACCCCCCTCCCGCGCTTTTCCGGAGGGTAGCCCATTTTCCATCTTCTGGGAGCAAAAAAAAAAAAAAACCTAACGAGCATTAGTCTAGCGACTACAGAGCTTACCACTGGAAAAAAGTAAGAAAATTAATTTTATCACGTTGTTATAATGTCAATTTGTACAAACTAATTAAAGTAATGTTGATATTACGACAGTTTATGGAAATTAATTGATATTATATTGTTATTGTGCCACTCTATATACATTTTTATAATAAATGATAATGAATGATAAAAATAAATTATCCTGTAACTAATTTGTTTTTTTTTAAGAAACATCAATTTTTTGTAGTGTGATATCTCGTGCCTCCAAAATAACCTCCATATTGTATACGTTTGATATTGATAGAGCGTGACAAAATATGTGGGTGTAAAGAAAAAAATACAAAATCTGTAATTTTTTTTTTGCAATGTATAATTTTATTATTATAATACATTTTTTTAAATAATTTTAAATCGAGTTTGTTTGATATTAGAAATTTTTCGGAAAATTTTGATAATTTAATTTTTTGTTTATTTTTATACATATCTGTGCATTATTTCTCAAATCAAAATTGGGATATTTCGTGCCTCCAAATTAACGTTCATATTGTATCTTTTCAGGAAAAGATGGACTGTGAATACATTGGGCATCTTCTCGAGGCGTTCTGGAGTGCGTCTCCACAAGACGATAAGAACGACTACATTGGCCTGCCAATGTTCGATCCGGACCAAACGGACTGCGGAGCTGTTAGCTAGTGCGATAGCATCGAGTCTCTTGCCGCGGAATTAAGTGGAGCCACAGAGTACATTAGTATATAATGAAGTGGAGCAGTATCAAGACAGCAGCTAAAGCCGGTAAATCTCTAAATTTCTACTTTGATATGGTTATAACAACAACAATAATATATTCTGTAAATTCATTATCTGGTAGATTGATGTGCACCGTATTTTAAAACGAACTTATAGATGCTGCCTCTTCGTAACAAGGTATACGGGATTTATATCGAGATGTTTCATACACTACACCTTCCAAAAAAAATAAAAACCAAATGAATATTTACATAGGTACATTTATTTTTACATAACAATCGAATAGATGGGTACAATTTAAGACAAAAATATATAATACAATTACTACTTTAACTAAGATAATAATATTATTGTATCATATATTTCAATATTATATATTTCAACTCGTCATAGATATTAAGAAAATCTTGATAATTTTTATTTTTTTTTTATTTTTATACATATCTACAGATCATTTCTGACATCATAAGTGAGATATTTCGTGCCTCCAAATTAACGTTCATATTGTATTTTCCAGGAAAAGCTGGACTGTGAACAGATAGGGGATCTTCTCAAGGTAATCCGGGATGCCGTCTCTACAACACACCATAAGGACAACGACATGTCGTCAAACAGCAGTTCACATAATTTGTTATTGGCGACCATTTTTTCTCTCTTCTGTAACTACTTAAAAATCGGTGTACCAGTTTATTTTTACCGAATTTACGAAAGCGTAATAAGTTTATAATCGATGTTTATATTCATTTTAATAACTTATTTATGTTACATTTAATATTTTGTTATATCAATAAACAACCATATCAACACCAACACCACCGTCACCACCACGTGACGTAACCTCTTTCGAACGAGCACGTCGATTTTCGTTCCGACCGCGACTTACTTGTTGCCTTCAATTGTTATTGTTGGTATTCCAACTATCGCGATTGGAGCTGGTGGATACGTCACGGTGCCAACGAAACCAGGTAGCGTGGACCTGGTGCACTTCTCGGTGCTGTCTGGCCGAGAAAAACCGGCTGACCCGATCCCAATGCACTTGGGCCTTTCCCAGGGTGAAGGTTAGTGGCTATATTACAACTACAACGACAACGACAACGACAACGACAACAACAACATTGTTTACTACTGGACAAGTTATTTTAATACCTAAAGAAGGTGACACCAAGGACCCTAAGAACTGGCGCCCAATAGCATGTTTACCAACAATGTATAAACTGTTAACGTCTGTCATCGCTAATCAGCTCTATATAAACTGTAAAAATAATGACATCATAGCGCCTGAACAAAGAGGATGCCGCCGCCAGGCCAGAGGTTGCAAAGATCACCTTATGATCAACAAGGCCATACTTGAGGGTGCACACCGATCCAAAAAAATCTGAGCATGGGATGGATTGACTATCGGAAAGCTTTTGACAGTATATCCCATGACTGGCTCCTGAAGGCTCTTGAACTATATAAATGTCCACAATCTATTACGAAATTTTTGAGGTTGGTTATACCAAACTGGAAAGTTATTATGATAGCTCATGACTTAAGCAATTCAATTACTACTGATCCGATATACATACGCCGAGGAATATTTCAAGGCGATTCACTTTCTTCTCTTTTGTTCTGCTTAGGTATCAAAAAACCTGTGGATGGTAAGTGCCGTGTATGCTTGACAAAAGATGAGACCGTTCAACACATTGTCTCAGGCTGTGAGAAGTTAGCAGGCACTTACTACACTAAACGTCATAATAATATAGTGCAATATGTTCACTGGATAATAGCTAAGAAAGAAGCTCTAGGACAACCACAAGTCATCGAAAATGAAATAGCTAAACTGATGTGGGAGATGCCGGTTCAAACAGACATTACGGTAGCACATAATATATGGACATAAGCTGAATAGAGCTGAATAAGTGTGCGTAGGCCCTTAATATTTTTTAAGTCACTTAACTTTCTCTCTACTAATGCGTTAGTGAATGGAAGCACGAGTAAAAACTATTTTTAAATTTGAAAACAAACTTTGTCCTGCGGCATTTTTATGGCTGTGTATATTTCCCCAGTAGCTTTCGGCATCATCGCCTACATCAAGCCAATGCTGAGTGAAATCCAGCACACTATTAACTCTCCATAAAAACAAAACGTAGGATCGAACACAACATAAGTGTGTTTCTGATTAAACTGGACACAATAGAAACAGATTAGTCGTTGTATTAGTTTCTAGACAGGGACTTTGCACGTAGTGATGCACCTACTTACAATATACAAACTAGTGATGTCCTGTAGTAAATCGGTAAAAGTAATTGGTAACATGTGTAATATTCGATATAATAGTTTTATCGTTAACGTCCAAAGAGTTAATTGTCGGTTGTTATAAATATAATATTATAATAATATTTAATATATTTAAATATAATTGTCGGTTGTTATAAATATATTATGGTATAAATATAATATTCCCCACGTTTTCCCCGCATGGACCCAATCCTCAATGGACTTGGGTTTCCCGGCAATTCAGGGTATTCCCCACAAATTGGCATTGCTGGATGTAAGTTAAAAGAGCGTAATCTTCTTATTGATGCATATGTCAGGGACTCAAAATCGAATGTCACGATATCGATGTTAACTCGATATAATTGTTTTACAAGGAAAAAAATGTTGATAACAGAAAAAAAACTTTTTTTAAATAGCAATTACGTTTTATAAAAGAAACAACTGACATTACCTTTACATTATGAACCTGCCTTCCAGCCTGATTCAAGCACAACAATTAAATATCAAACAACGACTACCACTAATGTACGTATACTATAATATGATGTATAAACTTATGAATCCCGTGTACGGATTTGGGATATGGCCGTATTGGGGCGGCCTAGAATACTCCCCCCAATCCCATGTTGGCAGAACAGGATGTCATAAGAGGCAACAGAAGCCAGCCTGCTTTATGGTAGGGCTTCGCGTAAGGATTTTATTATCATTATTATTATTAAACCATTAATATTATTACTGGTATTATCTTTTCGTGAAGCCTACCAGGCTAGCTACTCGTCTCGTTTCGTGTACATATATGGATAGTACTTTCTGTCTTATCATCTTCTGATTTCCTGACCGACAGCGCAGTGATACCTTCGGTCTTGCTGATGTCCATGAGTGACGGTGACCACTTACCATCAGGTGGCTCGTAGGTTCAATTGTCGGTTATTAATATAAAAAAAAAATAAGTCCAAAACTTTGTATTTATTCATAAATATATGAAAAGGTGTGTAAAACAACCGTACCCTGTAGGTATATATATATGATAGGCTACTCAAAAAGACTAAATTATCTATCTAATATATATAATATAATTATAATCTAATATCTCGCAACTTTTTGATTTTTAATTAAATATGGTAAATGTAAAATAAGGACGGTAGATAAACTACTTAATGAAAACAAACGGTACAGCAATATTGTACTAAAATACATATATGTATGTCCTTTTCATTGTTATTGCATTGCAGTTTATTTTTTATGAATAATTTTATTTCGCTTTCTGATAATATGAGACATGCCAAGAACATTTTAACTAATATTAAAATTAAGTAATATCGAATATTTGCGGTGACCTATCGATGTTATGGTTAACAGCTATAGACTACTCCTTGTGGTTTTAGTAAATTGGCAACTTTCTGTTCGATATTCCATTCATTATAATTAAATTATGCAACCGGTATTTTGTAAAATACTACCGGTATTTTCCAACGTTTTATTATTTACAAATACCGTGGTTTCCACACGATTTATTTATTGTAACTTAGAATATATTTTTATAGTTCGTACTGAACTATAATCTCTATCCTTAATTCGGTACCTGCCTTTTGCCTTAAACTGTTTTTAAAACTCTGTTTAAAACGTTGAAGCACTTTGTTATTAAGTTTGGTAATATATTTCAGTGTAAAATTAAAACTACTTAATGTATGGCATCATAAACATATATCGCTTTATTTAATTTATTATATAATTTACAGAAACTGACTTAAAGATCAGTGATTTTAGCTTAAACCATATTTACAGTTTGTTAAACAAAAAATCAGTCTTGATATTTGCTAGGCGGCACACTTTCAAACAGCACCTGGGTTAAGAATGTAAATTTACCTGGAAAAAATAAATAACTTGTTAAAAACATACTATATCCTTGACACACACTCATCCGCATTAATATTCCTATGTGAACAGTTAAAAATGAAAATAATCGCTCGACTTGAATGACACTATGTTTGACAGACAGCCAAAATCCGAGTACAAACTATACCTGTTACACAAAATGTGTTCTAGTTGAGATTCCTTGTATATTAAATGATAGAAAAAAGTAATATAAAATTAAAAGCTATTGTATATTTCGTATTCGCTTTGTCATATTTAGATCACAACGAGTTACGTAAAGTAGTGCCGGAGCCAATCATTTGGGTCCAAGCAGAGTATTACTTAAGTGCTCGATTTGAATTTGTATACCACACGACCTTTTATCATCGCATCGCATCAGATACGACCCTGCTATATTTGATCCACCTCACCTCGACCCCTTCTATGTTTCATGCCGGGAAGTATTATCTTAATACTCAAGCGTAACAACCCGTGTCTGACCCCTTCCGAATACGACTGGCCAGACCGTGAAGCCTAGACTCGGGTCTGGAGAAACACTTACGTAAAACAGTCGTAGGCGTGAACTTGTAAAACACGAACAGAGTGTACACGAGGACACCCAGGAAGATGAACCCGACCGCTATCAGGTACTTGACCGACGGGTCGTGGACTATCGGCAGGACGGACAGGAACACTGCCACGAGCAGCACGAAACACGGGACCGGCGTCGGGACCCGGTAAGGCCTGGGCTTGTCCGCCTGGGTCCTCCGAAGGACGAGCAGCGCCACCATGGCTAAGCCGTAGAAGAACCAGAGGAACCAACTAGCGAAGTCGATTAAAGTTTTGATGTTGCCGACGGAGATAAATATTGACGTTAGGATTGCCTGTAACAAAATTAAAATTGTCATTAACTCGTTATATTACCGGATCGTTGGCTATATTATATTTAAACGGGATTGCGAGCGACCACGCCACGGTATCTTGATCGCGTCATCATACAGGGCGGAGATCTTAAGAACATTCTCTTCCGCGATACGAGACAAATTTAAATGGAGATCTGCCGTGCTTTATCTACAAAGCGTGTGTCCGCTTGTAGGTGCATCACCTCGAGCACTATCAACTCTGTCTCGAAACCTACTGCTCCAATAATGGCTCCAGTTTCCCAAGTCTACTGTGGTATATCTAACTGTTTCTATAATCGACGTGTGTTATTAACACCGCTGCAACCGGTGCCACTTGAGTTGCATTTGCAAAGTTTTTCTTCGCTCGATTATAATACAACGTTTCATATAAAATACTAGAATAATGACGTTCATAACCTGGCCCATGAGTACCCACGTGAAATGAACGACTTTAAAGATTCAACAGTACTCACAGATGTAAGAACTATGTAGTATCGGCTAAAGATATTTAAAAGGAAAGCAAGTTGGCGTTGTTGGTCACGTTGTTATCAATACCAATTTGTATCACCAAATTCAAATTCAAAATCATTTAATCATTATAGGTATTCTGTAAATAGACTTATGCACGTCATTTTTTGCTTCTACCACCGTTTGGAAAAGGTGTTTTAACATCGAGGAGAAGAAGCGGCGAATGAAACTCCTCGGCACATCTCTTAAAAACACGTGGTGATTACAAAAGTTTAAAAACCTGTGCGGAACTAGTTTCGACAGTATTACTTCCAGGCGTTCTTGTCATTGACATATTCGTGTATATTATAATTCATATACTACACTTTCTACCAACTTTATGTCGAGTAGGAGTACCTGAAAGGCCACAGCCGGGGCCGGCGTGAGACGTTTCATGTTGACGTACGAGAACACCTCTAGCATGTGACCGCCGCGCGCCGCCGTGTAGCACACCCTGGAACGAATTGCAACATGTGTAAAGTTTGAAGCAATAACACTTTTAGGTCCCCGCACTGAGGTTCCATGTGCCGGGATCAGAGTGCACTCGTATATAAAACAGTCAACAATAGACCAAGATATAGCTCTATGTCCTAAAATACCGGTCTGAGGTTATACTGCATTAAAACATACGGTAGGTTACAATTAGGGATGGTATGGAGCTGCGTAACCGTAACTGAAACTATAGTATATCCAAAATAAAAACCTATTCAAAACCGTAACTGAATCCGATAGGAATGTTTCGAACAATTTGGGATAGAGGCAGACTAAATAGAACATGTTATGCCAGGTTTTCGCCGGCTGAGCTGATATACTAGCCTAGTAGTCATTTAGAGAGTTTTTATCATTAAATTTAAAAGGCTACTTACTATTATTTTCTATGATTTTAATAATAGATAATACCTAGAAATAAAGTCAATGTTACCTTGTAACTGTAATATATACATATATTTTCGATTCCTAAATAATTTAATATCTGTAACCGAAATTATCCGAAACAATCGGATATTCCAAAATAATTTTATATCCGTAACCGTAACTGACACCGGTAAAATATCATTCATATATCCGTATCCATATCCAGATCTGAAATATCATATCCATAACATCCCTACTTATGATATATGTACCTACTGATAACTTATATGAAGTCTGAACGCGTAACCCTAATCTGTTACCTAAGGTGCCTGACTTGTCAACCGGTCACAACAGGTCTGTGTCCTACGCACCGCTTACCTGGTAACCCCGAACTGCACGCTCATCGCGCAACCGAAGGTGGCTATAGCCACTCCGAGCGGAACGAGGAAGCCGGCGGCGCCCAGGACCCGCTCGCCGAAAGCCACGGCGACCGCCGGCACCGACACCATCTCCGCGTAGCTCAGAACGGTCATGTACGCCACGTTCATGAACACGTACAGGCCCGTTATTAGCGGCACCGCGATTGATATGCTCAGCGGGACGTTTCTGTTGAAGCAAAAAAGTGAAACAAAAAGCTATTTACTGTTATGTAGTTTGATGTTTATTTACAAACATAAAAAAGAATAATATATAAGGGCATTTTGATACGTACGTAAGAAACAAAAACGGTAACGCTAGGAAAAATAATATCTACTCTGTATTTACGATCAGGACTACGATTTAATTTCAATTTGGTCAAAGTCTCTGAACCTTTGAACTAAAACTTGACACCTAATCTTCGGGTGTTACGTGTTCAGTCTATCCCCATTATTAATTAGCCAATCTGCCGTGCTTGTGAAGCATCCTATTGAACTATACATGACGCAATGTCGCCAGACTCCTCCTATTGAAAAGGTAGCAAGGCTCTATAAGCCCAGCTTAATCCCGATGAAACTTATCTTGCTAACCACCCTTCTAGAATCAGCCGTAAAAACTTTTTCGGTTGCAGAGTTGGAGAACTAGTTTGATACCAAGCGCCCGAATTTCTTCTTAATTAGTAATGCGTCGTAAGCCTTCGACATGGTATCGTAACACACGAGTGTTCCCACTGTGATTGCTTACCATCAGATGGATCGTCTGCTCCTTTGGCGACTACCGACTTAAAAACAACCCTTTTAATTCAAATAACTGTCAAGAGAGAAGAAGACAACACTATTAGGAAATATTAATTTGACTTGCTAAGTATACAAGTTTCTATCACCGTGCATATTTTCCTAGCTAGCGGTACATTAAAGGACTCACACGCCGGGGTTGATGACCTCCTCGGTGACGACGGTGACACTGTTCCAGCCGTCGTATGCCCAGAGCCCGGAGTACAGCGCCAGTGCGATACCGCCCGGGCTGAACGAGCTATCCTTGAATCCCTTGTCCAGGTGTTCGGTATTACCTTTTTACATAACAATATATTTTCTAGACTAATTTTTATGATGTTTTGTGGGTGTCCAAGTGGGTCCCTGGATAATTTAGAATCACAATTGGATCTGACTGGTTTGTTATATAAAAATGCAAGATAACGTCATTTCAGGGTTTATGGGAATTTAAATTCTATTCAAAATTGCAAATACGTAACGAATATGTATACCGCATTTTTATATTGTTAATGTTAAGTTATTATTCTATATTTTACTGGAAGTATATACGAAATGTTGGAATAATTAAGAATAATCTTAAACATTTGGCAACTCTAAATGCATATTCCCCACTAAAACTATTTTCGCTGTGGGTAGTACGAAAATAACATTACGAGTAGCTAAGATAATGTTTGTTTTCAAAACAAACAACTATGTGAAATTGTACAGCTTTCAGTCGACTACCAGCGCTACTAACAAATAAGTTACAGGATAATCAACATCTGGGAACACAGGGACATACATAGGTCGTTATGGGGCAATTCGAGGATGTTCATTTATTCTTACATCTCTGATACCTTTAGCGATTTCATAGATGCCTCCACCGATGACGATGAGACAGGCCAGTACTTTGCATATCCCGAACACGTTCTGCACTTTGACGAACAGTTTCACACTGGTGATGTTTATGTACGTCATTATAACTGCAAGTGAAAATATCGCATGTTATTCACCATTTAGCTCTATACCCGACAGAATGACAAACGATATACGGTCACGATTCCGTCATTGTTGATGTGAGTGCTTTAAACTTCATAAAGTAAGTGAAAATATACAGAAAAATCTTTAACAAATTAGATGTGCGTGCGGAATTCAAGTATTATGTTTTCTTATATACACTTCCAAACGTTAGAAGTGGGCTGGAGTAGAATACAAACGATCAAAATCAAATTTCAAAAGCTACGGCTGGATTGGAAATCAGCTAAATTGTAGCATATGGTCCTACATCTTCAAGTCACATTTTTGTTGTTCTTTAGGTGGATTCAGGCTTAAATTATGTTATGATATTTCATTCTATCAGCCTTTTACGGTCCACTGCTGGACATAGGTCTCCCCTAGTTGGCACCGCTTCGACCGATCTTGGGTCCTCTGAATGCAACGGCTTCCAGCCGTATTCTTCGGATCATCATTTCACCTGATCGAGGGGCGTCCTGTACCCCTTTTACCAAGGCGTGGCTTCATCGTTACGAATTTTGTCTCTTAGCGATATACATAACATAGCTCTCTCCATATAAATATATCTTTCTCTTTATATTTCATTAACAGTCAGTTATTAAAATAAGCACTTAGATTCCCTATTCTGAGCTGAAACTTTCAGCAAATCCATCATATTTACTTATAGTTTTGTAATATTGCATATGAAATACAAGACATTGCCAAGATCGCATGTGTAAGGTATAAATTTGTTACCACTTTTCTTGAAATTTTGAAGAATAAAGAAGAAGAAATATAAAAAGATGTATAAACAATGTCAATGAAACTAACAGTATTTTTAAACAATATATTGTTATTAAAGATAATTTTGTGATAATTCCATAACAATTTTCCTTTACATTTTAGAACCATGTTTCTCAATTAAAGCGCTAATTTGACCTCCATCTTATTGTACGGATTTGTGGTGACAATATTCATATCTCGTAAGAGTTCTATGATGCAGTATGTTTCCTGGGTTATCTGGATGTATCCACTCGAACCAGCATTTAAATTTTCCTGCATTAGTTGCTGAAACAAATATTATTTCAATTAAAGTTTTTTGCTACATTGTGAGACTATAAGTTTTTTATTTATTATGACTATTATAACTTTTTCAATTTATGAATTTATAGCTTTATTATCAGGTGGTATACAAATTTTCTTCATTGAATCTACTTTAGTCAAAAATAATTATGTATAAAGAGTACATAAACTTAACTCAACATGTTTTACATATTTGTCATTAATTTTTTTGTCAATATGTGTCATTATTTTGCTTCTACTACTGTATCGAGAAGTGTTATAGTGGAAAAGAAGAAGAAAGATATTGCTTTTACACATAATTGAAAATCAATAACTTAAAATACAAAATTATTTTGTAATTTTAAATTGTGCAAATTAACAATTGTTATTATAATATATTTACATTTTATTAAAAAAAATATTTAATTTCAGAAATAAACATTCATTTTTAACTCTACCTAATGTTGTATGAATAATCAACCTACCCACCATTATGATTAACATACACTACAGTTAAAATAAAATAAAAATTTATGTTATCGTTGATAGTTATTTCCACATTATATGTTTTTATACTATGTGTTTCAGATGCTTCCTTATTATTTTAAGTGCTAAGTATATTGCTGTCGAGTACCTCACAAAACAGTGAAACGAATTTACCATCGGTAAGCATGATAACCAATATGTAATCAATAATTACACAAGGTAATAAAGAATAGATTGTGATCTAATTTTTAAAGATCACCACCAGATGGGCTATAACATATATGTATCACTTTGAAAAATATTCCCCATGAATCTTATTATATAGAGATTACAAGAGTTTAAATATATCTGATATATGAATTCAAATAAAAACAACATTTACTAACAGCCTATCGTATTTCCTTCTGAAAGTGAGGAGTTGCATGAATTTGTTAATGCATATATATTGCAAAAGAAATGTTTAAAAGCGCTTGGTGACTCTTTATCAGGGCTAATTTTATTTTTATTGGTAATTATTTCATAATTGAAGTTCCACGATTTAGTGGTACCAGTTAATTACTGATAACATTCTCAGTAGCCTTGTATTTTATGATCTGACTTTGAAATAATCTTTTTTATGTAGCAATTATGCAATTTTTATTCTTGTAAAATAATTTCTTATGTGTTCAAGGAAAAACAGAGTATTATTTGTTATTAATATATTATATTGATTTTTTTAAAAATTGCTATGCACAAAATTTATTACAATACAAGTTTACTTTATTTCTGTTTGCAAATACATTAACATTAAAAAATATTTTTTTTGATTTATTTTTCATAAATAATTATAACAGTTCACAGGATCAATATGTTGTAATATTTTCATGAAATGGTTTATCAAATTTTGATATTCCTTTCTTAAAACATGACACATTACTTGCGGTCTACATCAGCATTTTATTGTTCTTTGCCACTATGACCCGATCTGAACTTGTAAGTTATTTCCTTAAATAAAATTTCAATTACAGAATATAACGATTAAAATAACTGATATAGCAGTTATTTTACTTGGTCTAATGAAAATTGCAATGAAAGCACTTGAACAAGTCAAGTAATCTAATAGTCACTGATGTCTGTAAAATTATATTTATATTGAAGTTCATAATATTACCTGACTTTCACAAGAACATATGAAAAATCTATTCATAACTCTAAAACTAGTATTAAAACTAAAAGTATACAATAAAATTGTACCTATATTAAGTGATCGGTAAACTCTTTCAAACATTTTTTTTATTACATAAAACAAGTTAATGCTTGACAACAATCCCATCTGATGGTACATGGCGATGAAGTCTAAGATGTTGAATGCATTAATTTATAAAAGCATATTCCCTCTACTCTTGAAGACTCCCAAATCATAAGTAGCCGGGAACACTGACACGGGCAAGTTATTCTAGTCCTTTGCAATGCACATAATGATAAGATTTACATTAAAAAAAATTTCAACTCACCCCCAATATATCAGTGACAACATCACTTGTATTAGGGAACATTGATTGTATCAGTCCATGAAGCTCACTTTTTAGTAACTGGAAGGTCTGCTTAGCTTTCTTTAGTTGCTCTGGACTCACTTGTTGTTTCTGCACTGGTGGCTTTGATAGTGCATCCTTTGCCACTTTTATTAAACTGTTTAACCTAAAAATTTGATAACAAATCGGGAATGAATGAATAAAATATGTTTTTATTAGGCAACTGATTGGCTTATACATATTTATAAACCTTTACTGAAAGTACTAAATGACATTATGTACTTAATTTTTCTATTTATCCTTTATTGTAATAAAATCTTAAAAATAGGAATACAATTCAATACTGTACCATTGAACCCTGGGTTCTGGTAAGAAGATTTATCAGAGTGTAACAACAATAATAAATAAATATTGTTTACTAAATATACATACATTGTACTATACTAATAATCATATGTAATCATACATATGATTACTGCATAAACATTGTAATATGCATGTCTTCACATTAAAAACCTAACCTACGGGATCACACTTGTTAATACCATTACAAAGAATGTCTCGGTCATCAACCACACATAACAATACAAAAGTTACCTTTCAATCTCACTATTTATGTCATATATAGATCCTCTAGTAAAAGCTATTAATTCGTCCACTTGGTCAGTCTTTTGTTTGATTTCTGCCAAGAATTGACTGGTAATTAAATTACCATCCGTGCTGATAGGTGTGTTTGAGTTCAAAATATCTGTTCTTAATGCCTCTACATAGGAAAGCGCCTTCTCGTCTACATTATTTGTCGATATACCGACGTCTAAAGGAGAATTAAGTATTATGTTACAAACATCTAGACACCGAGTCTGAACAAGTTTTATTTCACGTGATAAAGCCTCTTTTGTTTCAGTATTACTCGGATTAAGCATCCTGAAAAAAAAATTGTATATTAAATCTATAAAATTTAAAATAGAGAGGTAAGATATGATTACAATAGTTTTTAACAAACTTACATCGTTTTTGCTTCGGTTCCACAAATTTAACGCGGTTTAGTGTTTATTTACAACGTATGTAAAACGAGATTTCGTAAACTATAAATTCATATTTATCCAGCGATCAATCATAATTAATTCGTTTTATTATAATCAAAACAATTACTAACGTAGATACAAAGTTACTGTAGGTAACGTAAATAGAACCGTTCGTTTATTTTGTTTGAAATTGTTTCCAGTTGACGTTTGACAGTTGACATTAGCCGACATTGAGTGTGTGCAATATCCATAGACATGATTATATTAAAAGGCCAAAGTAGGCAAAGACGATACCGGCAAACAGCCGTTTATATAAAAGTTATTAACAGGTAGGTTATACAAGAGATTCGAAATTTTTTACGATATTCTATTTAGTTTTTTCGCAGATATCTAGGTATTAGAAAACTATAATTTTACTTACAAAGTGCAGATAAAGATGTCAATTTCATAGCTGTAGCTTTGTCCTCTGGATTCAGATTCGTTGTAAATGGCTGTATTGCATATTCTGCAAATGTCATAACAATGACTGCCACCTCCGCTGGTCTTAATATCATGACATAAATCCAAGCACAACTGAAGGAGGGTAAAGGCCCCCAGAATTTGTGCATGCTTCCAAATGCTTCTTGAAAATACGAATATTCAGCACCTGATTTTCCAAGTACAGTTCCTAATTCTGCAAATGACAGAGCACCTGAAATTTTAAATATACTTATAAACATTCTTTTGGAAATCAGTTTCTGGACACGGAAAAAATATAATTGGTAATCACCTTACCTACACCCACCTAATAATGATATTATTCCAGAGACTGCCCATATTATTAAACACATTCCAACGGATCCAGAATGTTCCAGCGCAGAAGACGGGGAGACAAAGATACCAGAACCAATCATAACACCGAGTATTAAATTTACTGCTGAGAAAAGTCCCAACTCTCGCTTTAATTTGACAGTACTTCCACAAGCGCTCACTAGGCCGTTTCCTGTTTCTTGCATTTCTGCAGCTGCAACTTTTGCAGCCATTTTGAAATATCTGCCAAAAAAGCAAAAACATCAAAAAAAAATAGACTTAGACAGACCCCACAATAGTCGTCAGCGATAACGTTCTGGTAACAATGATTATACGCATTAAAATTTTGCAAACGTGTCTCCTGATGGTAAGTGATCATCACCGCTCTTGGACATTCGTAACATTAGAGTTGCCATCAACGCTTTGCTGGTCGAGTACTACAGCGTTGATGGGCCCGCATGTTGACTTTATAATATTGCACTGAATAAATACCTATATGAGAAATTTTACAATTTAAACGTACCAGGTAGGAAGTGCATAAAATCACGCTATAAGTGAACGCCAGGTGGTGTTGATGGAATTTGGTTTTATAACTTGTTGTGCAGTGGCGAAAATTGACCACAGATATTTATTCGAACAGTTCACCCACCTCTTTGCAGATGACTACCTACTGGGCTAATGAACTTTTAGCATTCATTTATGACTTCAGAAGTTTCTTTACTGTTAGTTTTCTTTTGCAAAGATAAAAGACATGATTTACCAATTAAGGATTTATCAATCATAGTTTTCATAGCTAAAACACGATTAATACATTAAAGATAAAACAAAAAAAAAAACGATTTATACAGTAATTTCATAAGTACAGTTATTTCACATTTTTTAATAATATCAGAATTGTGTGCGATATGTTTGCCAAAATTAGACTGGTTAAATTATAGTTATCTAAATTGCATATAAGTATTCTGCAGACACCGAACATGCTTCGTTTTGAGTCGAAACATGTGAAGGTATGTTCGTATGAATGTATGTTAGTATTTATTGTATGTAAAGAGGTGCAAGATAATATCTAAGAATATATACTTTCATTCGTAAATTGTATGTGGATTGTTGCGAAGTAGACGAATGGTAATTTAATAACAATGGATTCAAGCCAAGTAACGCCGGTTACTTTTGTTAGCATCACTTTAAACTCTTTCAGTCTGTACGAGGGCAACTGTAATCGTATTAGTAGTGAACGAACTTGAACTGTTATTACAGGTCGTGACTTGTTACAATCTTTGCTGCACCATTTTTAGTTGCTAATAGTAATAGTAATACACTTGTTACTTGTATTAATAAATCTGCTTTGCATTAGTTTGCTGCAATAGTTTGTGATTTTGCATTTGCTGTATTTATTCCATAAATTAGTGTTTCAAATAAACTTAAAGTATGTAAGCCTGATAATGAACAGGTTTTATAGTCTGATTAAATCAATTATTACTGCTATTATTTTATAATATTTGAATTTTTGAGTACTAACGTATCACCATTTTCCCCCGTCTTCATGACTTAGTGCTTATAAATTGATCCTTCAAGCTGGATTGAAGAAGTAACATAAAAATGCAAGTAAAAAATACGATTACGTTTTAAATTTCCCTTTACGGATTATTCCGCTTTGTCCTCTAGGATAATTTATGTGACACATCTCAGTTGGCCGAGGCTGAAATTTTTCAATTAGTCTCAATAAAGAAGTCTGCTATTGTAAAGTGATCTTTTCAATTCTATCTAAAATAACTCCTTTAAACAACGTTCTCGACGATAGCTTTAACAATAAATAAATTTTATCTTGTTCTTTGATATGGAAATATCAAAAAAGCGTGCAATATATAACGCGGCTAGACAATGTACAGCTTATTGGCGATAAGCAAATTCGAAATCAGCGGTTGATCACTTATGTCATCACCGCACAATTTGGAGTTTTCGAACTCCTTTAAAAACTTCGAAGTGTGTGTCCAAAGTGTGTAAGCACTCATTTGCACTTCAGCACCAGGATTCCTTGTGTCACTAATGACATGGATAAACACAATAAAGACCTTAAAACAACCAGTGCCCGAAATCCTTCCAGTCCGTTTTCGAGTTGTCTGCTCCGGCCGGCAACCTGAACAGGGATTTTTCCCACGGGTAAGGGTAGTTATATCTAGTACAATTATCCGCCTGCCTGGTATTATTATAGTTAATTATAATCGGCATTTTACAAGCTGCCAGTTTTGTCTTCGTTCGGATTCAACAATTAATTATTATACGTATAATACAATTGAAATAATGTACCTTTCAAATGGTAAAAGATTTTTTCAGACAGGTGCCGTGGTCGGAGATTACTTGCCACATATATAGGTACAAATAATATACCTATCAACTTGTTGCAGTAATCGCAAGTACAAGTAGGTTACAATAAAATTATCATTTATTTTTATTGTTAAGCTATCTTTGGATATAAATCTCTTTCGGGCCAACTGTCGCCTTGTCTAATATGGGAGCTCAAGTGTTATTTTAGTGATAGCTGTTGTCAACGATAAGTGAGTGATAGCGTTATTGAATTTTTACGTTTTCGTTTAAAATCGGGTTTGGATTTGTAAACGTTGTTTTTTAGCTATGTCAGGAGACATAGTGTATGACGGTAACAGGACGCCGGCACCGCCGACCTTGGACATCTGTAACACTGTTAACAAAACATGTAAAAATCATATCGCGGTGTATTCTAAATATTTGATGACAGCTGACAACACACTATCATCGTATACGTTGGAAACAAATTGGGTGGTACAGAGCTCCGCCATCTCGCCGGAGCGCCAATGCGTCATTCTTCAGCAAAGATGAAGTAGGAGGTGTTAGATTTGATGTCCAAGATAAGGAATTTTAGATAATTATTTTTTCTTAATATACATTGTTTATTTAGGGTATATATATTAGTATTCAATTTTCCTTAAAAGTTTTTTAAATGTCTGACGTCTGACGTCACGTTGCTTACAACTCTGCGCCGTTATGTCAAACGATGTCATACCACGTTGACCCTCGACCTCCTCTCTAATGTTTAACTTAATTAACACATGACCCGTAAGAACTAGCGAAGGCAACCACGTTTATAAACACAATATAAACAGGAATCAATAAAAGATAACCCTTGTGAAGTTTGCATTACGCGTGTTCCGTTCATGACACATGATGACGCATTATGGCTGTGAGTATATGCTGTATATACTCATATAGAGTAAAAACCCCAACTTTAGTGGTTCTGGTCTCGTTCATTAATGCCAGTGTTTTATCAGTATCACAACCCACAGCTGGCGTTTGCTGGGCCTCGGTCTGTTCACACAAAGTGAAGAATATAAATACTTCAGTAAGGATAGTGAGGATTGATGATTTTAACACAGTCAGTCAACGTTGCGCAGAATTCAGAGGTATGCGGGTTTCCTGGCGTAATTTTAATTCACCATAGCAAAATGACAGTTAATTTATAATACGCATAGAACTTTTAAAATATAAAATTGCATGCAGTATTCGAAAGCAGGTCCTTCGAGAGAGTTACCGACATTACTGTAATGGCTATCATAGCTTTAAGTTTTTGCTAATCGCACACATTTCTAGTAAAATTTACGTACAATACTGTAAAAATGTTATTTTAGTTTATTTATTTATTTGAAGTCCACAACACAGGATATAGCGAAGATATTAGAAGATATATTATATTTCTATTTTGTATTTCTGTGGGGTATACAGTGATTACTACATAGTACAATTGAAAAATCGTGTACCTGCAGTTGCAGGTGAACACAGCAGGCCACATTAAAAACGTTAAATGTTTCGAGTACACACAGCATATAGGCACATACCTACATTTAAATACAAAGAGTCCTAAGAAGCTAATTAGGTGAATTTTGTCGTAATGGTTTTAGTTTGTTTCATCATCATCACCATTATAACCCATTACATTTAAGCAGTATTGGGGCGGCCTAGAATACTCCCCCAATCCCGTGCTGGCAGAACAGGGTGTCTAAGAGGCGACAGAAGCCAGCCTGCTTTGCGCTTCGGCTTCGCGTAAGGATTATATTATCAGTATTATTATTGTCATTAATGTTAGTATTGGTATTATTATCTACCAATACCTGCTAGAGTCAGCCGCCAAACGACTCGTCGTGTCCCGACTTAGGGCTTGAGAGCCAGTACTTTGTTTCTTACCTTCTTCTCATTTCCTGGCCGACCACGCATTAGTTATACCTTTGGTCTTGCTAATGTCCATAGGCGACGGTGACCACTTACCATCAGGTGGCTCTTCTGTTCATTTGTAAAAACATAAAGAAATGTCTTATTGGATTCTCCTAAATTTGTGCGTGACTCGAAAATCACCATGCAGAACTTTCTCGATGTAGCCAAATACCTCTAGATTGTATTTAACTAAGTAATTAAGATTTTTATCTTGAGAACAGTATTATCAGTGCGAGTAAATATTCAGGTTGTAAATATATTAAATAATGATGCTGGCATATTTGTGATAAGATTTGGCCCGCCTTGTAGAATCGCATAATTTGTTTCGGAACAGATAAGATAAGATTTAATTATATATGTTTATAGTATTATCCTGTGTGTTCAATTTACTATGGATATAATAATTTGTAGTGCCAAGAATACAAACATGTATAGCAAAAAGATTTTTTAGCAATATTTTATTTAGAAGCATTGGTATCTTAAAATTAACCTAAACCAGTAGGAAATTATTGTTCGAGAAATCCCGTCAATTAAACTAGAATGTATTGTAAACTCTATCATATTGACGATATTTGGATCATAATACATAATACATTAAGGGGCTTTAGTCGTTTTAATACATGTCTTTGCATAGTAGCCGACTGGTTTTGTACTAAAGCTTCAATACTTAGGTATTTGAAACCGGTTCTAGGTGCGGATAATCTTACCAAATCACCCTGGAAAGTGAAGCGGTGTTGTATAGAAAAACTCAAATACTGCATATCGCATCCCCTGGACGTGGTTACCAATACTAACGGACTGTATGGTCAATCAAGATTATTCCAGAGTCAAATATAACCCTCAAGAATAAAAACTGACGTAAAGATTTTACTAATTTGAGGATTTAGAAAAATATCTAATTACAGCACTAAGTTAATGTATAGGTACATATCTGTACTTCTAATAGTTTTTGAACTATTTGATGAAAGTAGACTTGGTTATTGATTTAGACCACTATCCTTTACATATATTTTTTGGATTTTTTATTAGTCTGTATGTATATTAATTGTACGTGTCAGGGATTCTAACCAAACCAAACCTAACCAAACATTCAGCTTAAGCCAACATGCTATTTGTGGTGAACTCTGCTGATCACACTATGACCAGTCAATGGCGTGACATTTGCGGTTTACGGCTATTTTCCTATTTAGTTAGCCACCATTCTCCTACAAAATTCAGCAGTGAGATGTTTTGACGACCTGTAGATGCAACGTTGGAGAGGTGGTCAATAATATATTAATATTATTACTGGTCTTATTATCTTTCCGTGAAACCTGCCTGGCTAGCTACCACCCGCCTGCTCGAGTCAGCCGCCAAACGACTCGTCGTGTTCCGGCTGGGGGCTTGGAGGCCAGTACATTCTTTCTTACCTTCTTCTAATTTTCTGGCCGACGACGCATTAGTGATTGCTTTTGGTGTTGCTAATGTCCACGGGCGACGGTGACCGCTTAGCATCAGGTGGCTCGTCTGCTCGTTTGTCGGTTATTAACATAAAAAAAGCGGGCATACTGTTTTTTCCTGGCTTGCACCGCGTCGATATTCCTGGTGTTTCAAACGTGCATGAGCGGTATTATTAATCACCATTTGCCCATTTGCCGTATAATACAATAAATTTTACGATTTGATTCCCGCATTCCTTTAGAAAATTTTCTATGTTAAACGTATAAAAAACCATACAAATGATATTGTTCTCATGTACTTGTGAATCGGTACTTAGCGTTTGGGATGTTGTGGATGTATCTGGATATAGATGCGGATATGAATTTTTTTCGAATTATTCGATTGTTTCGGATAATGTCGGTTACGGATATTAGATGATTTCTGCCTAAAAATTAGCCTTAAAAATTTAATAACAAAAACTGTCAAAACTGAGAGCGACGCAGCTAGCGTATCTGCTCGACCTGTGAAAATAAATATGTCAAATCGTGTTTCATTTAGACTCTGCTCCTATACGAAATTATTTGCAACTTTTTTATTGGATCCCTTACGGTTTCAAATATATTTTATTTCAGATATCCGATAGTTTCGGTTACGGTTACGGAGCTCCATAACATCCCTGCTTAGCGTCCGACATGAGTCTACAATCGTGAGTGCCAGTTTAGCTCCACACTAAAATATATAGTTGCTAAAGAACTTTGTATTGTTTAATCATAGTTTCAATGTTTATTTTCGAACATAACGCTCGAATTTTTAACACGTTTACCTGTATTTCGGAGGACATTCAAGAATGGCCTTGAATCATTTTTCGGGTTATTTAGCTAAAACAAATATAACTTTTATCACATTGTCCTGTCCGATTCAGCCAGTTTTGGTCGGAGAGCATCGGCTCTTCGAAATTATTGATTTATGAACCTGAAGGATGGGACCCATACATGTAATTGCAATACACTTCCATAGGTGTGGATGATCTTATAATGGTGTCTTCGGCGGTGATCTTATTGTTGTGAGTCTTTTGAGGTGATCTTCGATAAGCAGCCTCTTTAGGTGTTCGGTTCACGTGGATACCTCACACCCAGAAACAACCTGGCAGCCATCCCGTAAACAGAGCACTACGTGTGTACTCATTCATGATGATTCCAACTAGGCTTGTCCAATGAGACTCCTAGAAGACTACACTTTGCCATTTTAATGAGAATATGGAGGCCAAAAAATTATATAATAAGGATACTTCCAAACCATTGATAGTTACTTAATTTTCCGTGTAGCATGTTGCCTTCAATTTTTTTATATATCTAATATATAAAATTCTCGTGTCACAGTTTTAGTAACCATACTCCTCCGAAACGGCTCGACTAATTTTGATAAAATTTTATATGTATATTCAGTAGGTCTGAGAATACGTTGTTATCTATTTTTATACCCCTAAGTGATAAGGGTGGTTCACCCCAAATTTATGTTTTTATATTTTGGACAATCTTTTATAATAATAGCTTTTTTTTGCGCCCACTTATCTACATCATTTTTGTAAGACTCGTTAGCTCAGTAGGTTAGAGCGCCGATATAAATACATATTTTATGATGGCGCATTAAAAAATACATACAACCGTAAATTTTCACCTTTCTACCATAAACCCCTATTTTTTAATAGCGATATTAATAATTCAATCATTTTCTATTGCGTTGTTAAGGGATTGATATTGTTTTTAGTAAAATTATCATTATTAGCGATATATATAATTAATAATTTACATGGCAAAACAACGTTTGCCGGGTCAGCTAGTAGACTGTAAATATCAATAGGTTTGTGACTTCTTGGCTAGAATCTAGGAATAGGATTAGAATAATTTATGCTTCGTTATTGTTTACAAACAAACAACACAAGCGTACAGGGAGCACATAAATATCGCCATTTTGAATAATTAAATAGACTAAAGGCTCGTTCACAAGGACTCTTACACAAGCTGCAAAAACGAAAGCTATCAAAAGAGTCTTCTACTTCGAATGATGTTATGTCGTCATTCGTCATGCGCACAGCAAAGGACTGAAATAGCTTGTCCGCGTCGATGTTCCCTACTACGTATGATGTGGATGTGGACCATCTTCAAGAGGAGAGTGAGTAGGCCTTTATAAATTATTATTTTAAAATGCGGTCAACATGTTTGTTAGACTTCGTCATCACTTACCATCAGATCAGATTGTTGTCAAGCGTTAACTTATTTTATGTAAAAAAAATCAATTATGTTCATGTTACGGAAACTTAAGGAACTCCATCGACAATTGAGTAGTCATACTCAACTTATCAACCTACCCTCATTGTGGTGCAACCGTGCGGCACAACGGCAGTCGTTCTAGCTCCCTCCCGTACGTAGCTGGGCTCTGTACTGTCAGTGTAGTTTAATTCAAGCCGCAGTTATGTATGGGTCATGAAGTAAGAAGACGTATGAAACGTGCTTGATTAGTTTCGGTCATTTTCAAGAATCTTTCGGTTTGCGACTTACGGTTGCAGCATCCGAGTGAACAAGCGAGTTTCCCCTTTCGTGTTGGCCGATAACGCGTTTATGATGTTCTTAATTTTACAAATGTCCGTCAGCGGCGATGATTGCTGATTATTCAATAGTCTGTTCGCTTATCGGCTATTGACATGAATATATGTATAATTTATATGGCTTGAAATGACATAGACAATGATGTACCTATCAAAACATTTATTGATAACTGCTGCCGACTATCGTAATGTTAATACCGAAACCGATTACTGCGTAAGGTTGAATGACTTAAGCAAACCCTACGTCCGGGAGAACATCAAAATTAAGTAAAACTATTCATACGAAAAAAAGAAAAGTGTGTATATTATACGGCGTACTTACGGGTTGTATACGAGTATGCACATAATTATATCAGTTTAACTTAAAAAGTGCGCAAGGTACGTTTTTCAGCGAAACGTAAACAAAATTTTATTCCTTATAAATATACCATATCCATCCTAATACATATATAAATGGATTCTTAAGAAGTAAACTCCAAAAATAGATAGAATCAATCTCCTCGCAGATGACAATATTCTAAGACCAAGTATTATGGTTCATTTAACCGTAATTAATAGTTTAAAGTTAATCAAAAACCATTAAATTACGGCATTATAGATTATTACATCAACATTATACTTACTGTAATGAGCTTCTAATCGCGGAAACAATTATAATTTCAATTTGTGAAGTTACAGAACCGCGCCGGACGAAGTCAGCAATCATATACATAGATACGCAAACAATACATAGATAAATCCTTTTTGATGTCGTTTATAAGTTTATCTTGATATATATGTTCGTTTATTAAGAATTTAAAAGCCGTGTCCAGTGTAATCTTAGCCTGAATCTCAACACGGCGTGACCGAACACGTGATCAAACAATGTAACGTACCAATACATTGCACCAAGATCGTAAAAAGCAGTACGCAGTCACTGAATACGATAGCGCATCTGATGCCGCGCGTATTCAACGGCTGGTACTCATAGTTGCTAGGTGTCGCGCATGTCTAGTAGTGACAGAATGAAAAATTGCATACATTAGGGTATGTAATTATTTTACCATAGTCGTATTTTTACCAAAGTAAACATAATGCTTTTGTTATACAGACAAACTTGGATATGTAAAAGTTAATGATATCTGAAATTATATCTTATTTGTTTACTCGTAACGTATTCTCTGTGAGTGTACAGAGTTGTTTTTGCCTATGATGTAAAAAACTATCGATCTACAAAGTTGTACATGGTTAATTGTTTGCCAATGCATATCAATATGTATGTGACGAGACAGGTGGTATATAAGGAGTTTCTCAGTTTCAGATATTTTTGATTTAATAAATGTTACAACTGTGATGTCGTCTATCGAAATATAATCATTGCTTTGGCAGTTGTAGTCAGAACGTACTTATATAGCTATAAATATTTCAATGAAATGGAATAGTTTTAAATGCAAGGTATGACGAAACAAAATAAACCGAATATTCAAAAATTAAAATGGCCGACCTTGACCCGCCACATTGGCAATGTCCTTGCATTCTTTCTCTTTGTTGCAATTGCAACTTCCTGTGAATAATGATTATCATGTTCGTATTTTCAACGCAGTTACAAGATTTGAAATATAAATATGCCGTCGAGGCACTGAGTATAAATAACTGTCGGACGTCTTTTTGTTTCATAAATTCATTTCGCGCGCAAAATGTTATTGAACGGTCGGAAATTTTGTGACTGCTATCCGATGCGTTCAGTATACCTACCGCGCAGATGCACTTGGCAAACAATATTTTTGTAACGTTACGCTTACTTTAAGCAAACATGAATCTTATTTTAAAAATATGTAAGTACTTTATTGTATTACCATGTCTGATAATGGCATTGGCGCCGGTCGCGGCGAGCGTTGCCTCTGTCATATTTAAGGGTCTTTTAATTCTTGTAACGTGTACAAAGTAATTCTATATAAGAATCTCAGCATGCGAGTTATTGGAAATGATGAGAACCTGCTTACTTCGGCTCTTAACTAAATTTTTTCTTCGAAGTTTCGCTTTCGATTAATTTTTACAGTGATAAATTGTATTTAATTTGGATTTTGTGTTTTTTCCTGCTTTTCTGTTTTATACTAAATTAAGGCTGATGAATTTCGGAGAAGCCAGTCAGGGGGTTTAGTAAATCTTTTTAATCTTGAATCGAATTTTTGTGCTTTTTATTTAATTTTTCATGAAACGAGGAGATAAGAACTCAATAAGTTTATGTGGACGTCACAGAGTTCACGTTAAATAAATTTGCACTTAAGTACCTATCCTTAAGAGATATTATATACAACATATACCTATATTGACACGTGAAAAGCAAACTTGAATAAGTGATAAAAGTTTATCTACTGAAGTATTGAATACTATTTAAATCGTAAATTTTTTTAGCGTCGAATGATCTGTGTTTTATAGCTCTGCGATAACTTTGGATAATTATGACTGTCGTATAGTTATAGAATGATCTTAATAAATTCCACTATTAGCGCTAACTTTACAGTGAAAAAAAAAAAGTTCTTTTTGGATTAAAGATCCAAATTAGGACTGAACTTTAATTTTAACTTTAGTCTTTTTCATAGATTCAGGTTTAATTTTTTACTTTGTACATATTTTTTCGTATAATAAAATATTTTTTCAAATAATTTTTGAGGTAGGTACATCTTTTATTTAAGCTACATGATGTATTGCAATGAAATCGTGAAATTATTATTGTAATTATTTTAAACACTCGTATATGCGATTTCTTTAACTTTAAAGTAATTATAATGATACAATGTATTATTTTATAATTTTTTTAAATTTATCCTAATAATATTAACCATAATTAAGTTGCTTCTGGTTAAAGTTGTCTCAATGTCGTTTCGTAAGGTATTGCCTTTAAAAGTCCATATACTAGATAAATGTTTTAGGTTATACTAGTAAATAGTAGTTAGCTAAGTAGCAAACGACTCTGCCCCATCAGAGTAATCTGAATTAGGCCTTTAGCAATTAGGTTAATTGAACCGCGCAGTTTGACTTGTTATATTCAATACATTATTTATAATAAATCATTACAGAAAATGTTATTTGTTATGCTGAATACGTATTTCATAGTTTCAATTGTAATTTATTTCAATTTCTGTGAACATGGGCACATAATAAAATACTTTACATATGTAGGGCCGACGAGTTCCACTCGTGAAGATGAGCAAAATTGGAAATTGTGTTTTATAATTACGGGTTTAAATTTAACATCAATGAACATAAATTTAATGCTTCGGTAAGCATTGATAAAGTTAAGTAGTGATAAATTATTTAAGTCCTGCGATAATTTTTATGTTTAACAAAATTTATAAAATATACATGATAATAATCTGTATATTGCCGAGTGAGCGGTATTCGTTTTTTTATGGGAATAATCGATAAACGAGCGTAACACGCCACGTGATTGTAATAGGTCATGATCGCACGAATGTCCTTCATCCGTAACACGAAAGCAATCACAGATGCGCTGCCAGCAAAGATGACAGCGAGGATCAAGACCAAACTGAATACAAAGCGCAACGATCAGAAGAAACTGTTGGCAATTAACTGATCTTTTGTCCAATATGAGCAGAGGAGTTTATTGTGGACTCACCTAATCGTTACGTACATGAACGTATCTCTTTTATTATGTACTGGTGGCTCGCCCCGACTTCGGACGGGTTGAACAATTGATTATATGTCTATGATTTATAATCTATACATGTTATATAGCCTATGCCCACTCCGAATAATGTACCTTGCAAGCGGTAAAATAATGTTTCAAACCGGTGCAGTGAATCTGAAGATTACTCTGCATACACACAAACTCACAAAATTTGTAATTCCTCTTTATAATATTAGTAAATATATATGTATAGTATGTAATCATTATTGATTTTTTTTGTAACTAGCCAACAAACGAACCGACGATCCACCTGATTGTAAGTGATCGCCGTCGCCTTTGTTCATTGGCAACACCAAAGGGATTACTAATGCGTTGTCAGCCGCGATAGAAGAAGAAAGAAGGAAAGTATTGACTTTCAAGCCCCCAGCCGGAAAACGACAAATTGTTTTACGGATGACTCAAGTAACAGGCACACAGACAGGCTTCACGGAACCATAATAATACCAGTAATAATATTAATGACTTAATTATAATATTGATAATATAATAATGTATTTGTCACTTATAGTATAATTTCTGAACGACTTGACCGGTTTATCTCATATTCTAGTAATGTTCATATAACAATCCTATAGATAGATCTGTACACAAATTTTTTCATAATTCTACACTTATAAATAGAAATGATTTATACATATGTAACAGAAAACATTCTGCCGGGCCAGCGGGTATTATTATTTGTGTTAGTAACTTTTTCATAAAACAAAAATAAATATTCTTTTACTTTAATTAATAAAGCTTTATTATTCATAAATAAAATCGTATCTAACAAAATAAACAAACAAATTATATAAGGTAATGAAAAATTAATTAACCTTTCCCTTGTAACCTCTATTGAAGGTGCGTAGAGACTGCAAACTTTATTGTATAAATAAATTAGTACAAATATGTACTGTACAATTTTTTTTACCATAACACGTGTATTGTAATACTGATCAAGCACGCAACAAAGTTGTATCATAGAGTAATAAGTTGCAGCGGTCCATCACCTTGTCTATGTAGAAGCTACTGTGCATTCTGTTGTAAGAGTTCTCTATTGTTATAGTGTTATCTGTTTACGAAATTGTGTCGTTTTGGCGGGGTTATCATTATGATATAAAATAATTTTAGTACGAGTGGTGTGTAAAATTTCACAATCACTTATCTTCACACCTTTTTCGAACTCTCTATGTTTGTGGCCCAGAAAGATTGACCTTTCTAGGTTTTCTTTTGCCAATTGCATAAAAGAGATCGTTAGTCTGGGGTAGATATGTCGTCACTGCACTTGTCAAATTCCATGTGTATTTTTTTAATTTTTGTTTTTTGCGCTCAAAATAATTTCCGTTTTATTATGAATAGGTGAATAAAAACCTTTTTGTAATATGCAAATTGAACCGAGTCAAATAATTAAACGCTCAAAGCACATATGGAATTATTTAAACTCGTTTCCAGAGGCCACTCACCGTGTAGTGTAGCCTGGTGGTGTAGAGATCAGAAAATTGACTAATCATGAGTACATGTGTCGTTATAACAATTGATTGGTTCCTACTCTGTGCCATCGACCGGCAGCAGATCTCTTACGGAGATAAAAATACAAAATTTGATATAAACTCTTCCTGCATTTACCCAATTATTACGAAACACAAACCGACGAACTAAGAGCGGAACTGCGTTAATATGTTTCCTGGTACTTGACCGCATTCTTACAAAGGTCGCAAAGTAAAGGGACAGACTGGATGTAACCGATAGATATTCTTAGTTCCCTTGAAACTTCATTACGGTAAGGTTGTGAGTTATTAAACAGAAAATGATCTTAATAATAAGTCCTAACTTAGTAAGTAATCTTGGCTGCTCCATCCAGCTTCCGAGACCAAAAAATGTCCTTACGCGTGTTGCTCACTAATAAACAACAAACAAAGGAATGGTCGGGTTCCTTCTTTTGGATACGTGGTGAGGTTCTCTCCCAGTCTGATAAGCTACCCTAATTCTGCAATCAACCGCAAAATTATTATAGCACATTTCGACGGCAGGGTGAGAGACATAGTTAACAAGTGCATTCATCGAAACCTTGGGAGGTAACACGTTGGTGACGCCACTAGAGGTGATGTGCAACGACACGGTGACCATAACAATCACCGACTGCTCGTTTGCTGCCAGCTGTTATAAAAAAAGAAATGGGCAGAATCGCTGTAATATTAATGTTACTGTATTATGTTCCAGAGCAGTGAATTGAGTATCGCTGCTTCGATGATACGAAGTGCTTGAAGCGGTGAACTTTCCTGACAGACTAATGAGTTTGTTCAATAACGTTTTGCAAAATAGACATTCTTTTATTTCTTTAAAATATTTCTTAAGTTTTATTATTAATGATTTATTGAGGCCAAAACTTTTTTTTTTTACTTTTTTTTTTTCCCACTAACTATGGGTCTCATAAGAAGGCTCAAGGTCACCCAGCGGGCAATGGAGAGAGCAATGCTCGATATTTCCTTACGTGATCGAAACGATGAGATCCGTTGGCGAACTAAAGTTACCGACATTGCTCGAAGGATTGCCCAGCTGAAGTGGCAGTGGGCGGGACACATAGTAAGGAGAACCGACGGCCGTTGGGGCGGAAAGGTTCTCGAATGGCGACCACGCACCGGGCGACGTTCAGTGGGTAGACCCTCAACGAGATGGACCGACGATCTGGTAAAGGTCGCGGGTAGCCACTGGCTGAGGGCAGCGCAGGACCGATCGTTGTGGAGATCCTTGGGGGAGGCCTATGCCCAGCAGTGGGCGTTGTCCGGCTGAGATGATGATGATGATGATGAAACTTATTTTTTTGACAGTTATGTCTTTTTGTTTGTTATATCCGTTATGGAATCCCGCAGAAACTACTGAATGGATTACAATTTTTTTTATGTCAATAGCCGACAAACGAGCAGACGAGCCACCTGATAGTAAGTGGTCACCGTCGCCCATAGACATCAGCAAGACCAAAGGTATCACTTATGCATTGTCGGCCAGGAAATGAGAAGAAGGTAAGAAAGAGAGTACGGTCTCCGAAGCCCGCAGCCGGGACACTACGAAACGTTTGGCGGCTGACTCAAGCACGAAAGTGGTAGCTAGCCAGGCAGGCTTCACGAAAAGATAATAATACCAGTAATAATATTAATGGCTTAATAATAAAACTGATAATAAAATCCATATGCGAAGTCCTACTACCAAACAGGCTGGCTTCTGTCGCCTCTTATGACACCCTGTCCTGCCAGCATGGGATTGGGGGGAGTATTCTTAGCCGCTCCAGTACGGCTAATTTAAATAAAATATTATTACTCGTATATGCACCACTTATGGAAATGTTTGAAGTCGGCGTTAACCTAAAAACATAGAACCTTCTGCTTTCTTGAAGTCTGTTAAAACACCATAAGGATTATGGGTTTCGAAAGGAAGCAAATAATGCTAGGGATTAGATCACCGAGCAATAATAAGGTATCATTATTATTCTTACATTAATTCATCGCTCGCATAATGTCACTTTTATGTACAACACGTTATGTAAAGTATTTATGTATATTTACATCGTATGTGTGTATCTGTGTATATAATTAACGGATGCATGTTACGTATGTTATGTATGTTTATAGATCGAGGAATATGCATCAAGCTATGTTGCCCGTTAGTAGACCAAAGCGGGGCACCGGTCTCTTCACAGCTCGCACTGCGTTATTTTTTTAAATGACATAATTACAAAACGTACTATCATCCCACTAGTAGAACAGGGTATCCTTTTAGAATGAGAAAGCTATGTCTATGACACTAAGGGTTCGAAATGGTAAACTCCAACTCCAACAATTTTATGAAGAATTTTCGGTATGCACTTTTTTTTTTAACTGTAATTGGGTCGAAATATCGGTAAAAAACACAAAAATCGTGAGTACCCGTTATAAGTAAAATTTATCTGGCATTTTGTTTTGGCTCTTTGGGTCTCCAAAATTGACTTTATGGTTTTTTATAATCACAGGCTAATAAACAAATTATTTTTTTATTGATAAAGCAGTAAGGTAATTTGTAAGTAATTAGTGTTTGTTAATATAATTGCTGGAGTAATGCTTCGCTTATTGTTGCCTTTTGTTGCCAAACTAAATTATAATTCAATCATATTTACGTACCAATCTATTATATGTTCTACATTATGAAAATAATCCACATGTACAAATACATATCAAATACATTATGTTACTTGTAATATTTAATATTAATTAGTCGATAATATTTAGCCAGATGTTAGCCGGAATCTTTGCTTACACGATGAATACATTGAGAGTATATTTGAGACACAAGATTTTTTTAATGTTATTTGGAAATAGCAAACGAATTTGTAGTCCATCTGGCGTTGCATGACCACTGCATTGTGATTTTTGAAATCAATTTCAAATTCACTCCTATTCTACAAGAAGCCGGTGGAATTATCAACTAAGTTATTACTTTATTAGACGTGTAATTAATTGCATGTCACGAATTCGAACGAGGTCCACTTTGAAATGTTTATTAAGTGCTCATAAACTATATACGCTCATAAACTATAAACTACTGTTACTAACAGGTAACAAAATCACAAAACGTGGGATGTTTGGTAATTACTGTTTATGTACACATTTTTATATTTTTGTAAATTTGAATATTGGTTTACGTATTTATGAGAAATAATTGCGACGACTCACCTTCTATTTAACGCGAAATGTAATTTTATTTATTACTCCAGTCACAAATTAAACTTACACCGGCACAATATAATGAACGCGGTTGCCTATAAAAATTAAAAAAAAGATTGATTTTTAAAATTTTCAACTCCGACAATCGATCGCGTTGTAAATGGCGGCTAAAGCGACCGCCTACCTCAGCTCCAAATTGTACACTGTTCGTTGCTGCCCGTGCTAGTTTGCCAGTACACATCTGTTCAAAGTTGTCGTAGTATTCTGGATTACATATAATCACAGGGCTGATAAGATATTGATATTAGAAGGGGATTCGGTTGACCTCTCTCTGTATAAATGTATCCTGTAATTGCAACTTTGTCACGGAAATTCCCGGGCAACTTTTTTATAAATCCCCAGATAAGTGCAGCATAACTACTATATAAAGGTACCTAAGTTTTATTCGGTGTTTTGTATAATTTGAGACAAATATATATTTGTTACCTGAATAGTTCCTAGAATTATTTGTTTTTCATTCGATGTGATATTCAGTACTTCCTCGTAATGTCGTCCCTAATATTTTGCTTTGATCTTATTTTCATTTGCTTAAGATTTCCTATCGAAGGTTTTTATTGATAGACTATCAAAATTGAATAGAGAAAGATGTAGTCGAAGTATTTCCCCGAATCAACTGAGCAATACGACATTTTCATACTTAATGTTTTGTTAACATTACAGAATTATTAAATTTTTATGTAAGCTAAATCGATATTTCTGGTGAAATTGAGCATTTTAGCTTATTGGGGCAATATGCCTTAGTTTGCATTTTGAGAACATTAAATGAGTAATAGTTATTCGCGAGTTCGTAGTTCAAACTAGTTGGTTATAGCTTAGCTTATTATATTTTCTATTCAGCGCAATAAGTAGGACAAATATCTTACGTCATTTTGCTACTATAGGTCAGTACTAGAAGAAGAGAAACCTAGTTGTCTATCGTGCACAAATTAGATAATAGTTATTTTAATATCAAATCATTCCTCTCGAATGATTTTAAATATATACCTAGTAACACTTGTCACAATTTAAAATTTAGATAGTTAAAAGTAAATCAATACATACCTACAATCATGATATTTCAATTACATTTGTAGTGAACGAATTCAGCAGTTCAAACATATCATCGATATCATCTGGTTCATAAATAATGAAGGTTTCATACGCTCAGGTTCTATGCTACAATAGTTGTGCTTCGCATTATTTGGGGCATTGCTGAGTTCAAATCAACTGCTTGGTGGTTTTTTACCTGCGGCCAGATGTCACTACTTGTAGAATCTGTCGGAGAGTTAGGTTCTGTCAGAGGCGCTGAAAATCGGATTCCCTGTTGCCTTAGCTTTTAGTTGGCGGTGTAAATTTACCATTAGATGTAAATCGTATCAGATGTATCTGTATCTGTAGGTATGCATCTTTTAATGCACTTAGTGCTCGTTAAGCAATTCACCAGGAAATATATAAATTAACAAATTGTATTATGTCAGAAACAAAGATGTAGGTATACAATACATTTAAGAATTTAATGCATTGAATAAAGTCTATTAGGTACCTATAGTTTGTAAGGCGTTTAACCAATATGTTGGAAGTACTAAATCGTTAATGTTAAGTGCACTGAAATACATCATTTTAAATATTTAGAAGCAATTATATTATTAATACCGAAATAATGATAAGTTACGGTATGTGTAACTTAAGTCACATTAATATTTAAAAAATTAACATTACTTTTCGGCAAACGACAATGGCGGTAATTCATTAATATCAGAAAGTGAAGTCACGTTGACGTGGTGAGATTATTTATGAAGCTTTATCAGTTAAACCAGGAGCATTATCGACGCGTAGTAAGCTAACAACAAAGCGGTAAACGCGCTTGTTATTAGTATTTTTGTGTCTTCAATCAATCGATATTAATCAACGTGGTTGAACAACGATTGGCAGTTTACATTTAATTTTCGTTCGTTTGTACACAATTGTACAAATATTACGATGTCAATGCACTTTGTACGATAATAACTGTGTTCTCATATTGTGAATGCACGAACGAACACAGTCCACGCCACTTTGTGTACCTACTCAACTAAAGTAGATAAGTGTTTTATAAATGTCACAAAAATAACACCACGTGTCTGCACATTGGAATTATTGAAAACACAAAGGAATTAACAAACAATAGAGCGCGTGTAGTGTCTTAATAAACGATAAACAAAGTAAAAAAGTTGGGTATGAAAATTTCGTAAGCGAACACTAGTGAAAAAAATCTTGGGAACTGCCGTGTTATGCTAACGGATGTTAACGTTAGACTTTGTCAGCGGAGAGAAGAGATAACTAAAACAAAACTATTATTAAGATATTAATCATATTCGGTATTTTAGATTCGATCATTGTTTGTCATCGAACCTTATCATCAGATCTCCATTAGATTAGATAAAATCAATAAATTCAGACAGCCTATGTACTAAAGTAAAACCGATCAATCCTATAACATTTTAATTTTTGAATTGTGTTAAAAAAGTAAATTTATCGCTGACATACATACATGCATTTTTAAATGCTTTGATTTGTCTGTGTAGCGATTGCCATTTACAGTTGGATTAGCTAGAACAATAATCTTTAAAATGCTCCCTCAGTTTATAAGCAGGGTGCAGGATACCAACTGGATTAATACTGTCAAAAATAATTATAATCTCCCCGTCATCACGATATATAGTGCAATCAAATATTCTATTATTAATTTAGATTTGTCTCAATTATAACCGCAAAATATTACCCCAGTATATTAGACTTATGGTCTCAATATCGGCGTCACCGTAGGTTTTTATCAGAGTGGTGTTTTTTAATATTGATGAGTTCCTAATTTAATACTTGAAGTAAGTCTGAAATATTTTACGGATATTTTAATATAATAGTTTTAAGGTTAACAAATAATTGAAAGTTTATAAATATTAGGGGACTCTCAATCCTATTACTTTATAATGAAAAAATATGAGATACAATGGTGGGAACAACTATTCGTTCGGTTTTTATTGTGTTTACAACAATAAAAATAATACGTCGTTCGAGCGATGAGAACCGGTCAGATGATATTCATTATCCACTATCCAGGAATGCAATTCAAATACCCCGATGACGTTCCACATTATGTATATTACTCTACCATCTATAAAAATGTTGAAGCCGATGTTGTGGAGTAAATAATATTTTTGATTCGAATTCAGTTTCAAATTTTATTATTTACGGAGAACAGGTATGTTCGTCTTTTAGTTTGGCATCCGATTCCAATATAATGCTTTATTATGGAGAAAAATTAACAACGAAACAGAGTTGTCCACACCATTTAAATATAATACACAGTGATATTGATTACAGTATGGTGAGATAAGTAGTACTTATAGATTTTTTATCATAAAAGAACTGGCTTCAGCGTTAATTATTTCCATATATTCGAATAATTAAACTATGAACCTTTAACTGCGTACTCTGCGTCTGTTAAGGTGTTGCTTGGAGTTTGGCAAACGTACAGATAGGCTACCTCATAGTGTGGTTTCTACCATATATACATTTTATGTCAAAGGCAAAAAACGAGCAGACGGGCCACATGATGGGAAATGGTTACCGTAAACTATGCACGTCCGTATCATAGACGAATGATCAGTCGATATAGAACCTGGGGACGCTCTTATTATTCTCATAAATTTTCCGTTAGGTTAAACTTTACCACATCTCGCTATTCAAAACCTATAGAAAGTACAATATCATACAAATCAGACGTGTATCTTAATCAATCACTGATGGATTGTCGACCAATGAGGAAGTAGTCTAGGCCCTTTATTGTTAATTTGCTCTTTAATGCTGCATCTGAAACACGTTAAAACATTTCATGAATGATTTTAGATGGTGAGTGGTAGCTAGTCGGATAGATAAAAAACTTTGCTAGCACCAACCATGTCGTTGGAAATATTTTTTTATTATGGGTATTAACTACTTTTATAAGCAACCCCTGGTGCTGACATAGACGAAGAGGTTAACGTGGACTTACGCATAGTGAGCATTACACCCTATCCGTTTCTTTAAAAATATTTCATAAAAGATGTACACCGTATCCTTATATTGTTGTAACACTATCTGCTATTTTATTTATTTACATAGGTATAAGTTACAATGTGCTATATCGTTAATGATGACATAGTACTTTATGATCTCTTAAAACCTTAAAACCTGTTATTTATTAGTTACATGACACGCAACAAATTACCGGTAAAATTTACAACTTATCTATACTCTGTATACTTGTGCATATTTTTTATCTACCCATGCATCGATTATTGTTTAAGTCGTAGACAAAGTCATTGATTGATCTATGGTCAACGGCAAAATGGCATTCTTTTTTTCATTCATCATTCATTCATTTCGATTTTCATAGTACGAAGAAACTCATAATTTGAGCATTTTCAGACATTTTGTGAAAATTGTTGGATATTGTGATATTTAATCCTTAGCTGGATAGTTTAAGCCTTAGTTATAAGTGTATTTTTAAGTTTGTAAGAATATTGTCTAAAAAAGAATCGCTTGTTTGATAAAATCGATTTGGCGTTCTAAGCGCAGTCGGGTTTCAGGTTATAAATTGTTAAATTTCGTATTTTTTTACTCTTTGTTGCCCGGTTAGGGGTAAAATGGAAAGTATGGACTGCGGCCAAGAAGGAACATCTGCTGCGTCCACACCAGTCGTTGAAAATGGTGAGTTTTATGTTCCGTCTGATTATAATGCCGGCGCTTGGTGTAGGAAAAACGTGTTCTTTGTTGTTTATAAAAAGGTCTTCTAATACAAAATAACGTTTTAGGACCCGATAAAAATGTTACTGCCGAAGAGATGACATCCCGGGATTACTATTTTGACTCTTACGCACATTTTGGCATCCACGAGGAGATGCTCAAAGATGAGGTCCGCACACTAACATATAGAAATGCTATGTATCACAATAAGCATCTATTCAAGGGAAAAGTAAGTAAATCCTTAACTATTACTAGACATTTCG
Source organism: Megathymus violae (assembly GCA_003671415.1). NCBI lineage: Eukaryota > Metazoa > Arthropoda > Insecta > Lepidoptera > Hesperiidae > Megathymus > Megathymus violae. The sequence continues at coordinate 1,047,947 of PDGT01000053.1, forward strand.
AATACCTAAAACCGAAGAAATTAATGCTGAAATCCAAACGTCAATTTTGGCGCTCGTTTTGAATGTGTGAAGGCCAAAGACAAGACAGTGGAATGGCATTCTATTGAAAGGTTTTTAATATTACGACTATAACTATGTTAAAGATATTTTTTTTGTTTTTAAACTCATTGTTATCAGAGATATTGTTTGTCATTTTCATACCAAATGTATCAGTTTAAAGTACTGTACATTGCAGGCTCAAACCATTGACTGTTCATTATGAATTCTAATATAATCTTGTATGCATCTGTGTTATCCTCTAAAGACAGTTATAAAATTATATATAGTTTTAATAGATTAATTTATAATACTATTACAAATTCAAATATAGCAAAAGCTTTTTAGCTTGAATGGTACTGGAAATAGCAAAAATTTCTAATATTCAAATATTTCTATATATTCCAATATTTGTCCATACACAACACTGTATATGTTGATTTCCAGATGGGCTGCATTATTGTCATATTTCAAGTTCATAACAAATCTTAAAATTATATCTTTCCAACAGACAGTATTAGACATAGGATGTGGTACGGGCATCCTGTCTATGTTTGCAGCCAAAGCTGGAGCAAGCAAGGTGTATGCTGTGGAGTGCTCAAACATTGTTGATTATGCACAGAAGATCATAGAGGCAAATAATCTCAGTGAAACAATTCAAGTTGTTAGGGGCAAGGTGAGATTTTTATATTTTTACTGCATTTATATGTTTACTATAAATACAACTCATTAAAAGCTGGACATCATCATAATAAAACTCTTTACAAGTTTTTATATCACCAGAAGTATCTTCAAAAGGCTTTAAATACAACCTAATGATATCCTAGGACAATGACAATTGCTTGAACTGGATTTCACATTCATGATTACTAATTCTGCCGTAAAAAAATCTAAGTTTTTTGTGGTCGTTATGTAGTATTGTCAGTTTATGAAAAAATACAGTATTTACAATGTTGCCAGGTTGAGGAGGTGGAGTTACCAGTAGACAAAGTAGACATCATAATATCAGAATGGATGGGCTATTGTCTTTTCTATGAGAGCATGTTGGACACTGTTCTATATGCCAGAGACAAATGGTTGAAGCCTGATGGCATGCTTTTCCCTGATAGGTATGTATGAGAGACAAAAATTACCATGTTTTGCCTATTATTTATCTCTAAAGATTTTGAATTGTTTGTTATTAAGTCAAAATTATTGTCTATGGAAATGGATTCAATTTGTATAAGAGCTATTCAGATAGACCTGCAAATGACTATTCATTTTGTACTCTTTTCACAAAGATTGCATTGTGTTGCATACAACTTCATAAAATTTGTTTAGCTAACCTTTCGTTATTAGGGTATAACCTCTTTCCTATATAGTTTAACTGTTAAACTAATCAAGGTTAAGTTATGAATGTTTATATTATTAAATCTATTGTCATATGAAACAGATGTACGTTGTTCATCTGTGGCATCGAGGACCGTCAATACAAGGACGAGAAGATCAATTGGTGGGATGATGTTTACGGTTTCAACATGTCTTCCATCAGGAAAGTGGCCATCTCGGAGCCGCTTGTGGACGTTGTTGATGCCAAACAGGTAAGGAAATGTTATTTTACAAAAGTTGGGTGCAAATATTGTGTGTGAAATAATGTTCTTAACTGCGTATAGATTCATGTTTACAAGTCACTCCGTAATGCTCTTAAAGTTGGTGAAAGAAGTCCAACAATGTGTTGTCTAGATAGTGAATAATTTTGTTTATAATAGTGATTACTTCCTAAGAATTGTTAAGTAAAAGTTGACATTTTACTGATACAAACAAGGATGATTAAATTTATGTTTGAAATTATTATTACTGTGTGATGATAATAGGGCACGAAATTGTCCATGTAATCTAATGCATCGTAATCACATGTTGATATTAAATTATATTTCTCCCCTATGTTACAGGTTGTTACAAATTCTTGCCTTTTGAAGGAGATAGATTTGTATACTGTTAAGAAGGAAGATCTCAACTTTGAATCAAAGTTCCATCTCCAGGTAATTTATTACATTAACTAGGCATGTCAAAGCGAGATGTATGATTGTGTGAGCAGACCCACAATAAAGTGTTTCGTGTTTAAAATAAAATAATTATGATATTTATAACATCACATAAAATTGTGTAAAAAGTTTATTGTAAATTCGTTTTTAGTGAGGCTGTATATTGATTTTGCAGTTTTCATTGCATAAAAAACCTGTTGTATTTTAATTTGTTTGCTCATTTTCACACTTACCTGCGATCCAAAGACAAATAACTGATAAATTGAATTGAATTGGAATGGAGATATGCCAAAATCACACAAATTTCTATTCTATCATGCAACTAAATAACTACTATCAATGTGAAAAACAACACTTAGTGAAGTAGACAGGTTAATGCTGATGAAATGAAGCAGTATTATAAATTGGCAACATTTAATTTGACTTTTATAATATATGTTTGTAGGAATGCATTTTACTGTAACAAATCATCAATCTGAATTCTTTTTTGGTTGTTTCACAATACACTCTACATTATCATTACTTTACTAACTATATAGGTTCATATTTTTCCAGTTCAAATGATATTTATTATTGTTTCATTACCAGGTGAGGCGCAATGACTTCATCCAAGCGCTGGTGACGTTCTTCAACGTGGAATTCACGAAGTCCCACAAGCGGCTGGGCTTCAGTACCGCGCCCGAAGCGCCCTATACTCACTGGAAGCAGACCGTATTTTATTTCGACGAGTATATGACGGTTTGTTTTACATTATTTTACATGTTGTAGCTGGTTTGGCAGATGTTGACCTGTTGTAATAATTATATTATAAACTACTATTGGTCGAAATGAAACCATACTTTATTTAAATTTTGAACATTGTGAAGGTTTTATTGTCAAAGACTAAATTTGTATAATCACAGAAATTAATTAATTAGACCACAGAATTTAATTCACAAGTGGCGTTCAGTAGCGATCATCGGTCGCACTCTTCACCGTCCTACGGTGTGAATCAGGGGAGGAATATGAACTTCTGAACTTAACATTGTTTGAAAACCGCCACCGTCATTTTAATTCATACTTTTTGAGGTTTTATAAAGTTCGAAAATGAATCAATAAATGGCTCTATAATGGAATACATCCAGTAAACTGTCTTTACACCCATTCCCTTCCTAAATATTTAAATTGTTTACAATTTTAAGAAAACAAATAAAACATTGAAATTTACTTTAGTGATGTATTAGTGTTAATATTTTATAATTGATATTAAAACTGTGACGATCCCATGCTAATTAGATTTTTATTTTCCTCAAATTGTTATTGAAAGTTAAACGTAAAACATTTCACTTCACTGTACAAACACCGAAGGAACAATTTATTCAAGTCAGTATATATGTTAAGGCGGATAGTTTACACTTATATGACTTACACAGATGTCGCTAACCTATTTGCCACAAATTAATTACTATATAATACAATTTAAATAAACACATTAGGATATAAAATATATGTATGTATTTAATGAATAAATAAAAAATGCCAAAATAAATGCATTATATATAAAGCACAATAGAATAAACCACAAAAAAAGGTATATGTGTGTATATTATGTGTGACTCAACAGTAGTGTTGGCTGATTCATCATTAATCACTCCCATCATCTCGTTTCCAGGTGAAGAAGGGCGAGGAGATCACTGGAACGTTCTCGATGCAGCAGAACGCTCGCAATAATCGCGACTTGGACTTCACCGTGGAGTTTGACTTTAAGGGGGAGTTGTGTCAGGTGCAGGAGAAGAACCATTACCGTATGCGCTGAACGCCCCCTAGCGGCGGCCGCGTGGTAACCGGTCATCAGCCGCCGGCCGCTAGATAACACAACGGATTCACTCCACAGATCATCGAACATGCGATGCTGGGGAAGTGTCACATGACGTATTTTGTAATGAACCCATTGTCTTTATACTCACATATATAATCAAGCTGAAGTAATCTTACTTTAATTAGTTTACAAAATCAAATAATGTTGGCTGGCATTGACATTAAATTCAAATGATGCATAAAAATTCACTCAAAATTAGAACTTACGCCTTAGTATTTACATATAATTTTACCTATCAGCATTCATTCGCTTGTCGGTATTTTCACTCTGTTGCGGTCGGCGACCATCCATAGACAAATCGACGGTTTATTTTAAGCAATCAGTTTGTCTCCTGGTTGTGTTCATTCTTTTTCGTTTATTATATTGGATTCTATTGATGAAATAGTTGCTAGCCGTAAAATTACAGGTCAAATGTAAATACTTACACAGTTTCTTAGCTAAAAAAATTTTTTGCCTTACACAAATTAAAACTGTTGATTGAGTGCAAAACGTATGATGTACAGTCTCTTTCAATTAATTCCGATTATCTTGTAAAGTAGTCAATGACCAATGTAAACATTCGAACGTCTTTGTTATGGAAGTCCAAACTCCAACTACCACTGACTTCTCAGGGTAGACATTCAAACGTAAGTGATAATGAAGTATCGTGATTTATTGTTTCGATTGCAAGATTATTAGATTCTATTGAAAGGAATTCTATTGTCCCCATCGGATTACAGTGTGGATAACTTCAAGTCAAAACTGAATAGGCTTTCTTTTAATTAATGCGCTTATCGTCTAAGGCTACGCGGTCACGTACCGTGAGGAGGGATGTATGTCGAGCATTATAATAAGGTGGGAATGTAACTGTCAACCTGCCAAAAGTTTTCCGAATTAGTAGACTGGTTATTCGTTTCCTTTAACTGGATTAAAATATCGATATATGATTAATAAATTGTTAGTACCCCCCGCCCTTTAAAGTGTTAAACGTCAGCGATATATTAAGTTTAAAATCAAAATAACGAAAAGTTAATTGCACTGAAGATGAAGTTGTGTTGTCTATGGCATGTAGCTAATAAGTTGAGGCTGGTTACCCCCAAACGAATTTCATATTTATTGTATTCGTTACAAGGTCGATTTTCAATCGTTTTACAGAGTTTCATAACTCGGTATTACAGCGCGAACGTGAAACTTAGAAAATGGACTTTACCTCATTATTGTAAAGTTAGTTTTGCGTTTACGCAATATTTTTATGACAATGTATGTAATTATCTGTTTTGTATGTTCCGCCTAAGTCGGAATTCTCATCCCGTTCAATTGCATTGCATTATAGACTTTACGTCATTGCAATAATGATTAGTGTCAAGACAGGTTCTGATTGTATAAATCCGACTTGAAGTTTATGTGAATTTGGTTCATTTGTATATGTTCATTACAACTCAGATGTTCTTCAGAGCTCGGTTCATACATAATATTGTCAGATTTATTATGGATCGTGCTCGAAAAGTAGCAAAACACTTTACGAAATTCATAAAAGCCATTGACAACGCGACGCTGTTGATATATTCATTTTAATCACGTCGAAGAAGAGTTGCAGATAATGTTAACGAGTATTTTGTTAGCAAAGTGACTTAATTGAATATTTAAAGTATGGTTCACCTCGTTAGGAATGGACAATAACATTCAAGGCGTTTGGATATTATGGTTTGGGTTTTAAATAGACTTTGTGGGTGATGAATTACGACGGAAAATAATTTACATATTTTCCGTATTCAATTATTACTCTGTATTCTATTATTACTCTATATTCAACTATTTACAGATCATATTAATGTAGTGCGTCGTTAACCGATTTTAAGAACATTAACCATATCATATATCCCCATGGCGTACAAATTTCATTTCGGTCCATCCCGTCCAAAATCTTCCAGTCGTTATTTTTATCAATGGCCGACGTATTAAAACGCCAAAACACCAGAATGTATAAAAACTGAAAAAAAGGCATCCTTTTGTACCGATATGAACTAAACATTTTTTTTCAATTGTACGTCTACATTGACACGATGAATGTTACATGAGACGTCATATCCGGAAGATTCAATCGTCTAGTTACGGAAAACTTATGTCCAATTTCTAATTAAAGACATTTAAGGGTTGATTGTAATTTGATCTCGTTTTTAAAGAATACTAAATCTCGTAATTGGCGTAATTGATCACTTACGCCCTCGTACCGTCAGCATTGTTGCTCCGCTCGTTCCTTAATCTTAGGACTGTTTGTAATTGATTACTTAGGGCTCTTGTAGAACAAGATATACAAATGTATAACTATGTAGTTGTATTTGATGGCAGAATCGTGTCGTTGTTCTTAAGTCACATTGCTAATGCTCTCGTTAAAGTATGTCGAATATTGTCCCGTTGTCACCGGTGTGCCCCCAATTTCTGTCGATGTAACGCCTAAAGTAGTTAAGACGAAATTGTAAACTTCTTTTATACGATGTAGCGATATGGTGTGTCTGTCTGTCTGTGCGTATAATGAATTCGAGGTGCATAAATGAGTAAGTCTATATTTTGTGGTTTCATTTAAATTACATTAAGTTCCTTGCAGACAATTTTAAAATATATATGTACTCGTACCTGAATATGAAAATAGTTGGGATTTTGTCTTTTCACTACTGCACATTAGTTTTGACTGATAAGTGGCAGTCAATTTGAAGTACGCTTAATGCAAAGTCATAAGAGGGAGAATAAATATGAAGGTAAGTATGTAATGAATTTGATACTTAATTTCATTATCATCATTATTTGAACCCATAATTGTCCCACTGCTGGCCTCTGGTGTCATCGGGTTAAGACCATAATCCGCAACATTCAACAATTGCGTGTTGCAAGATCTCACACACTTGAGAAAATTAAAGAATACACAGGTTTATCTATATTTAAAACTGTAACGGTCGAATTCGTACATAAAATATTTTTTGTAAATTTTAATGTAGACTTCGTTATCCATTGAGAGGACAAAATATTTTTTTTTATTTTTTGACCGTTTGTGACCAGGTTTCACACTAAATCTACTAAACAGATTTGGATGATACCTTTCGTATTAGTTACTTATATAACGTTATAATCAAATACTTTTTACGTGAGAAAAATAGATTTGTTTTTGCGGGATAGGAAATAAAATGTAATATGGCAATTTTGTCAAGAGGGCAGCAAACAAAATGGTGGCTGTCTGACTGCAGCCATAACAATAAATTAATGTTTCCTATTCATTGAACTAGAGAAACAGATTGCTTTAACAATGCAGATGCTATTTCTAAACGTGAGGCGCAGGGTTTTTAAACTAAACGCGCGACGGGAGTCGTATTAACACAAAATTAAGTTTTTTTTAGCTATTAGTGCATTTTTGCAAACAGAACATGCGTAAATTAAATAACGTTACATTCAAGAGTATCGTTTTGCAAAAGTACCGTATGAAATAACATGTCACATCGATGTTTCTGTCATATCGCGAGTGAGTGAAGCGCACTGTTTATTGTTTTCAACCAGTGCAACCGGAACATGTTAAAAGATCTGATAATTGTGTTTTAGACTAAGGTGAAAAGCCAATCGGGTAAAGAAGTAATGTCAGGGTTAAAGCGGCATAGAATTTACATCCACAGGAAGTGTTCAAAGCTCGTACCCTCGTCCAGGTAGTATGTAATCCAAGCTTCTTTGTAAGCAGTGAAATATTAATTCTGACAGTACTTTTTGTACCATCATCCGCTAAAGTATTAGGTCATTATATTATTATTATCTTTTTCCATGGAAGTATGCCAAAGTGTAGTGACAATTTCAAAAACCGATAATTTATTTAAATAAAGTTAAAATATATTCTAGTATAACTTAACCTAATTTAAATCTAATGACAGTGGATATAAAGGTGATCATGCGACAACGGGCGCCACCGCCACCAAGGGTGCTGCAGCGTTTTTCTGCAGGTCTATGCAGCAGCAGTTGGAGATGAGCTGGTACTCCTGGCAGGAGTTCGCGTAGATGAAGTTGCAGTCTCTCTTGCGGCACTGGTAATTCGGCAGGACTAGAAATAATAAAACATTTTAATACGAGAGTATTCGCCCATTGTCTTAATTATTAGTAATCGTAACTTCAGAGGGGTTGTTGTAAAAACCTTGTAAATGTCATAATGTTGTTTTAAAAGATGCACTGAGCAGTTTCTTTCTCTTCAATGTTAAAGTACATATTCGAAGCGGTGTAGCAAAAATGTGACTGCCTCGGTGTATTTACTAAACACCTAAAGGATTATATAATCTTGAATTGGTGATTGGTAAGTTTTTAATCTCGATTGTTATCGTTAGACAGGGGCGGTTTAACCTATAGTGCAGGGTGTGCAATGCACACGGGCGCTAAGATAGATAGATAGCTAAGAACATCGTCTTGGACCATCATGGTACAATAATGATATGACAGAAGCGGCCAGCCAGCGCGGTGGCGGCAGTTATCAAACGCGAGCGCCCTATGGGCGGCTTTCTTTTCGAACATTTTGTTCAACTTAAAATCAACTAAACTTTCTTGTTACGACGGCAAAGTTAATAGTTATAGCCGCGGGCGGGGGGGCAGGCCTAGCGGGCGCCAGGGTTTCATTGCACACGGGCGCTACACGAGCTAGTGCCGCCCCTGTCGTTAGATAACAGTTGTTGAATTATATCGGAGGACGTCGGGCGGCATAAGTAATCTCTGATATACCTATGGTTCAATCGTCAATTCCGTCACTCGGTACTGAAGCAGCGTTGGGTATACTTTGTCTCCTTTATCACGAAGAGAGAAGAAGGTACCAGGGTTCAGGATAGCACTTTAACATTTAAGTTCTTAACATTATGACTTGTTACCTATTCGGTTGTAAGTGACCTAAAGTAGAGCTAGGCCAGTGGCCAGGTTGGCCTGGGGCACGCTAAGGCGAATGATTTACGATATCTACCTTGCCCCATTTCTGTAATAGGCATCCATTAAAATACTCACACGAAGGACTGTCACAGCAGCAGGAATCATGGGCTTCTTTATGGGAGCAGTAGCTGTACACGGACGAGTCGCAGAGGGGACACCCGGGATGAGCTCCGGGGGGTCCCTCTACGTAGTTGCTGCCCGGGTATCCGCCAGGGTAGTGCCCGGCGCTGCCTGGGTACAGTCCGGAGCCACCCGGGTAGTACCCGGATCCGCTAGGATAGTTTGCGCCACCGGGATAAGGGTACTGACCATAGCCCACTCCGGCTCCTATTAAATAGTCCCATATCTCTCTTAATCCGAAACCTGTTGGTGAACGGTGAATGGTGATGATATGATTACCCATGCGTGTAGTGATTAAGTTTATGTGGCGGTGTTTCTTTTCACCAAAGGATGTATTTCCATCCCCATGATATCGCGATGTGAAGTAGATGGAAATGAAATTAAAGTACATAAATATCACCTACAATTTATAAATGACGGTTAAAAATTAATGATAAAAATGTCAATGATAGTAACCAATCCCTTTAATTTTAGTCTTTCTTCTATTATATATTATTCTTCTATTATATATATTATATGTTTCTTACTTTTTTTTTAAGTTCCCAAAACCTTTTGGAATTGCTCTTATTTCACTTACAGTATTATTAAGTGGTGTATACACAAGCATTCACAAGCAAGCGGTAGAGAAGGTAGGTTTCGTTAATTCAACAAGATTTTAACAATGTAACAGGAGTATTTTAGGTGTAAAGTTTTACTTTATCATGTTTGGTGAATGTTGGTGCATACTTTTATTTTATAGTAGTTTAACGTTAGACAATTTGGCTTTACAATACGATCAGTAAATATTGATTTTAAAATAAGGTTTAAACGACATTCAACGTAGAAAGTAGTTTTATAGATAAAAATTGATACCGAAAGCGTCTCGGGACAAATACACATGTGTTTGTATGTATGTATGTATGTAAGCAAAGTTAAGCGGTCATCGTATCCATTTGACACCTTAATCGTACGTCAATTTCCATTCATCCATATAAAGACAATGTATGAACTCTATAGATTCGTGTACGTAACGATCGTAAATCGTAAATGTATTATACGTAAAAATATTTTTATAAATATATGTAACGATATAATGGTATAGTATTTTGGTCGCATATGTTATAAATTTAAAATCAAAATATGATCAAATCAAAATCAATGTAAAAACGGTGCGGTGTATATAATAATTTCCAATGTGGTAAATACCATTAAATGATTAGTGCCGATCAGTGACATTGTTACTGTTTTTGGTTATTTGTGTAATTTTTCTAGAATAATCTGTCAATGTCAAGTAGGGAAAGAGGTTTCGCTGCGGTACAAAAAGTGTAATTTTAATAGATTAAAAAAAGAAATTACAGCGATATTGTCAAATTTTCCAAATATTTAATTTTATTATTGCTTTATTCTTAAAAAAATCCTTTTTTGACTCCCCCGCAAACTGTTATAGCGGAATAAATTTAATAGACTTCAAAAAAGTGGCGGGATATCTCGTGCGGATGAATTTTTTATATGTATGTACAACAATAACTTCGATTCTTTTTAACCGATTTAAATTATGTTTTTATAGTTTGTAGGAAATTGTTCGGAGTTAGACTCTTTTGAATATGGTAAGAATCTGATGATAAATTATGAAGATTTAGAGACCGAGAGGTCAATATTGATTGAAAACATATCGCAGCAGTGTGACAGCACCTTAACCATCATGTCTTTCCACCGTAAAAATAGTAACTGTAAAGATTTTTTCATCTTTATAGTTTTGTTAAATGCATAGATTATATAATATCCACTAAGGAAACAATTCTGTTCATCTTTATCAAAACACACAAGATATTGCGAATATTACCCCATTGTAAAGTAAGTGTGATATACTAAATGCGAAAGGTGCAAGCTGTTGGATCTCAAAGTAATAATCTTGCCTACATTACAGCTATCTTGCCTAATTTAGGTAACTGACGAATTTATCATAAATAAATATTGAAACATTTTACCGTGTAAATGTTGTTTATCTGTTTCAGATATTTATGAAATAAAGTTATTATTATTATAATCCACTGTTCGCCTGTTTACTGTTTGTATTTGAACTTCATTTGTCGAAATTCCGTAACAGGAAAAATTAATCGCGTTAACAGGTACGCATTATTTAAAGAAGTAATTAGTTTCTGTTCTCGCATAATTATGCGCACTACACTTTAATTACCTTACATGTGAGTTAATGTATTTTTAAGGCTCCACAGATAACACAGATAATGTTAGGGAAATAAACACAAGTGGCACCTACATTACGTCCGCGTCTCTTTTGGTAATTATGTGTATAATTAATGCATATTAAGATTTGAGTTGATCGCGACCTTGGTGTCATACCTGGCTGCATTTTCCGTTACCTACCTTGTAATTTATGTACTTTTTTGTTAAACAGATAAATTGTACAACTACAATTGATGATTATGACATTAATGACATCGGTAGCTAGTAGCAAGCTCATTTAACTTACCTACAAATACCTGTAATGGGATTGAAGTTCTCCAAGGAATGACAGATGCAGCATACGCTCACGCTGCTCCATTCTATACAAACTCGAATAAGACTAAACGTCTATGGTACTGTAAAATTTGTATTGTAACACTTTGGACTAAATTTCACTAAAATCACACGACACCGACAAGACTACAACAGACGTAGAGCGAGAATTAAGTAGCCGCCATCTTGTTAATCCTTACTTGGAGTTGTGATTAAATATTTGAACCAATAGTTATTTATTTAACCACTGGTTTCGTTAACATGTGTCAACGAATGGATTTTACAAAAATTTTACCATCTGTTGTTATTTTTAGCCATTGGTCGCCTTAACTACGGATCAAAAAATCGGCCCTGTTATACAACGTAGTGTTCTCGTGTATCTCTGGTAAATGTAGGTACGTGTCTTACTCAAGTAGCAGGTCAAACGCGATGCCAAATCGAACGTGTCTTTGATTTGAAGATTACTTAAAGCGTTTAAATTTATCCGTATGCCATTGATTTTGATTAATCAAATATTCATTGTTGTATTAATTTCGTGCAAACGTGGGAAGATTAAGGCGCTCGTCGTGCGTAATTTAAACAGAATCGTTCCTTTTAATATTGGGTTAGTTATTAAAACATAACTACAATTTATGTAACGTACAAGTCGCAATTGACCGACCTACGTTGTCTCAGTGTTATAGATACATTAAACACAGAAGTAATGTTTTTCTCTTTTACATAATATATGTTAATGTGTGGCTGTTGACTATCACACCTGATGGTAAGTGGTGATGAAGGCTAAGATGTTGAATGAATCGAATCATGTGGGTACCTAAATATTGAAAAGCTTTATTCAATTGTTTTCAGTTGTACATTTTTAGTATTTGACTATTCATTTCCTAAAAATGTTTTCGTTAACCTTACGAATACGAATGTTATGGATATGAAATCTCGGATCTGGATAAGGATACGGATATATGAATAAAATTTACCGGTATCAGTTACAGTTAAACTGGTTCGGATTATCCGATTGTTCCGGATAATTTTGGTGACGGATATTGATGATTTACGATTTGGATAAAATATAATGTATTTACAAAGTTTGATTTTATTTCTAGGTACTATGTGCTATTATAATCACAGACAAAAACAATAGTCTTAAAAATTTAATAATAAAACTGTCCGAAATGAGAACGACGCGGCTAGTGTATCGGCTCGGCCGCCGTGAACCTTTCATAAAGTGTTTTATTTAGATTTACACCCTATCTGAAATTACCCGAAAGTTTTTTTTTCGGTTACGGTTACGGAGCTCCGTAATATTCCTGCTTACGAATCGAAATTATTAATTGTCATTACAAAATTTAAGGAATAACTTAAACAAATATTATACAGTATGTAATTAACATAGACCGGCAGTAGTATTTATATTTAAAACTTGGAAACTGCTCTCGCTTCGCTTCGGAAAAACTACGTCTTATGTTAAGAAATAGCATTCGCATTATTTTAAATTAATTTATACCTTTCGTATTTATGGACTGATTGCAATGCAACAAATTTTAACTATTAAGTGCAGTATATTAATTAACTGCAATATATTAATAATCATAATATCAATATTATGCTTACTGCAATATATTAATAAAAACCAGAACGAAATCAATAAGGCCGTTTCTGAGATTAGCGCGAACAAACGCAAAGACAAACAGACAAAAATTCTAACAATTATTTATTTTGTGTTCTATTGCGTTAATAAATGTTCTTTATAATATTTTTTCTCATATATCCTTAATGTACCGAAAGCGATCAGTTATAATTATATGTATAGATATATATTTCTCCTCATATGTGTCTACTTTACTTTTGGAACGGTTAGTTTTCGCCTGTCATGTCATATTCCGATCCCCATAATTATGTTTACCAGACACTTCGAGATGTCCAAGACCAGATTAATGTTAGAGAACTCTAAAAGACCTGCAGTAGGTATAATAGAGGTCAGTGGTTTAGTCGAGTGCTTCAATGACAGGTGACGTGCTATTAGAAACAATTTGTGTACCGTTAGACTCACCGCCGATACGTTTTCGGCTTATTTCGTAATTTGACGGCTGGCCACCTATAGGAATGGAAATTAATAAAAAAGAATATCTATAAGATTTTTCTGTGGATTTTTTATGTTAATAACTGGGAAACGAATAAACGCAACATTTAGTTATAATCGATTACGGAATCTGCGTCATTACCTCGTCTTTAGAAGAACAAACCACGATTGAAAATGTTGGCTTAATTTTGGCTTGAACTCGAAAATGGCGGGAGAACTTAAAACCATCGAAGCTTAAGAATAAAAATCTACTGGAAGAAATTTCTGATTAGGAATGAATAGCCCTTTTTTACAAAATTTTCACACATATTTATTTCCTGTTATTACATTGTGTGTACTAAATAATGAAATTATAAATAAAAACCATGGTTGCCATGCCTAACAGCTGAGATTGGTGTACCATCTCTTTTAATTCCCGCTGCTCCAGCGACTTCTATTAAAAGATTGGTATGGGCAATTACCTTCTCAACAGTGTTAGCAAGAAAACCACTAATTTGAAAAAACAGTTATCGTATATAGAATATCTTTTGTTTTAATTCAATCGCAGTAAAATAATGGTCAATGCAACACTCTGGAACAACTAAATCGAGCCATCTTGCTTTTATAGATTTTGGAATTAGTACTTAATAATACAAACATATGTAATTTTTACATTTTCATATTTCATTGTCTATTCCATATTAATAATAATTAATTAATGCTTATTACTGTTATGATTATTATTGAATATTAAAATTGTGTTTAATGCTGAATATTCGAATTAAGTGTTTGCTGACTGAATAAATTATATTTAGATTTATTGTAATATAAATTAAAAAAAATGAGGTATACTAACGAACTGGGGATACGTGTTATATTAGTTTCGAGCCTATGAATAAATAAATAAAAAAATCAATGAATATTTAAATTTAAAAAGATTTTGAATGCGGTCACCCATTTCATTCATTACTGTGATGGTTAACGTATCATCTTGTGGTTGTTGTCGAATATAATTATAATGACTCCTTTAATTTCTTTAAAGTGCTTTTTTTTATTATTGTTTAATTTATTAATTCTAAGTAATTGTCCTTTGTCTAATAAGAATGGATATTTAATTTTTGTTTTCTAATAGTTATGAACTAAGTCGACTGCGATTAATCATGAAATATGAAATGGATTGAAGTCATCTGTAGTTTTTTAAATTAAGGAAAATTATTTACAAATCTTACGTAGGTACATACTATTTAGTTTTGTGGCCTGAATATTTACAGCTAATTGCGCTATTCTTCCGTTACCTATATTGCTAATAATATATTAGTACTTCTGCTTTTTATTTACAAAAATAATATTGTTCGGAAAACAAATTTCAAGTACTCACCGTAACTGACACCAATTAGCGCGGCGAACACAAAAATTGTGACCTTCATTGTCTTTGTGAACACAATTGCTTTTAATTGAATAATGTAAATTAATATATATTTTGTGTGTGTCAGTGTACGTGGTCCGTAAGTGCGAGTACGCTCGGTCGCAGATGAGAATCGAATGTAAATAATGGAAATAAGTCGATGGAAGGCTTCATGGCGGCGGACTTACCAGTACAGTCGCAAACTAAACTTGATGAAAGACGTTTTGTTATTAATAGCGGGCACACTAGAAATAATGTTCGTCTTCACCAATACAATGTCATTGACGGATTGTCGGTGCAGATTGGATATTTTGAACCTCATATTCATTATTGTAAACTTCTATTGCAATCAAAACTTCTCTGATATAATATATATAACTTATACTTATTCCATCTCTTGTGATTGATCTTACCTTTGCTCCCTGCTTATTTGCTTAGCCGTCTGCCTTCCTATAAAATTTGTCTCTATGTTGTATGTATGTATGTATCTTTGTTTGATTGATTTTAATGATTTAAACGGAAATAAAGTATTTTTTTTTTACTTTTATAAAGTAACTCTCGTGTCTGGTGCATATGTGCGCGGTTGTACTTTAAACGCACATTAATACTGGTCCAAGGGTTATTCCAGTTGTCCTTAGCTGCATTGGCAGGACCCGTTCTATGCAATTATTTGCCGATCTAGCCATAACGAGTACAAATATTTATTGGAATTACTTGAAACTTATAATTGTAGATGATAGAAATGTTTACAGTTCAAGGTTTTAGTTGAACTGTACAGTTCGTTTGACGAGGTGTCAGCGTCACATGTTGGGCCTGGAAATTAAAGTTCCGTTCAGTAACAAAACAATTGTAACATCTGTATCCGTTAATATTATTTATTTTTATAAGATTCCTACTGTAGCAACATCGGTGCCGGGCGAACAGAGATGATATTTGTTATAATGTTTGGGATATAATGAATTAAATAAATCGAATTACATTATATTCAACTACATTTCATTTTATTGATTTACATTAAATTAAATTATGAATGAAATTCAATTTGTTGGTTAATTCAATCATAATAATTAAGATAATATTGTTTTAATTAATATATTTCCGAACGATGCAACTTCAGTTCCTGTTACTTAAATAATAATAATAATCTGAAATGGTCTTAGTATCGGAGCAAGGCTTCTAAAGACACTCGGTTTGACTGGAAGAGCGTGCACCTGGTGTCGTTGCGTTCAGAAGTATTCTTTTCGTTCATAATGTGTGTTTTAGTTCCATAAAAAGTAATGTTCCATAAAGTATTTCTGAACTAGACATTGTATGACATCTTGACCACCTATCGTTTACGGTTCAATTAGAAGTAAGTTATAGACGTATAACCTTGAGTGAAATGGACGCTATATATGTATGTACGTGTAACTGGCAAACACATTATTTCGTTGGTTAAAAGTATGTCACGGATATAAAACAAATCTTCAGCTTTATCAGCGATTGTCACAGATGTATTGCTACCACTGAGAATTGAGAAAAAATTGCTTGGAAGTTCCTGCTACAACATAGCAGGTGTGACGGAGGTCCTTTGGAACATAAAACTATCTAAAAAACTAATTAATCTTGATAATGAGGATATTTTGCACTAGGTGTAAATAATAGTATTAAACTAGTTCACAATAGTAGAATACGGTGTCGATACTATTCGGATATAATAAATAAAAATACATAAATAAAATTCCGTTATTAAAATTTACAAATATAGTTTGTTAAGTTACTGAGAGGTGATGTGAGACAATAGTCAAGACTTGTTCTTTTGAACATTGGAACATTTTATTTCGCCATTCAATAACCGTACTGTCCAGTGAAACACCGAATACTGATGAGATGACCTACATCTCATTAGAAAGATGTAGTCAAATCTAACGGCAGTCCATCAAAAGCATCAACCGCCACGCGTAATTCACTTCATCATTATCATAATCATTCAGCAGAATTTAAATAAGTTTTATCAATTACGGTTATTTATATCACTTCTAAATAGTAACTTTTTTCCAATCCTCGACACAACATTTCCCCATACACATACCTTTTTCAGAGACAAGATTCCTAGGGGGTAACAACGACCAAATCAGACGTGGCAAAGATCAGTTAGTAGAGCTCATCGTTGTCCTTGGCACTGACAATCTTGCTCGCTGTACGGGCATAACCTACAAAGGTGTACAGCATTTGCGTACATTGACTCCATACAAGTTCTTAAACTCGCCCTTATTGCTGTTCTTTACAACTCCTTTACTGGGTATGAACAGTAAGCCGTAGATAATCTTTATCGCGTAGCAAAACCACGCAAGATAAAAGATAAAGTTGTTAATCTTGAGTTAGGTTCGCTGGATGGTTGCCGGCCGTCGGACTGGTTCTGGCGCTTACGGTACCGCGGTCATGTACCCCGAGACCCTGACATTCAGAGTTGGCGTTTGATATGTGTGTTTATCCGATGGTTTGTTTTTATCTTGCAACGTAACAAAAAATATATGCGACAAATAGAAAACTTCATTTGAAAGCCGGTAAAAATATAACTGCATTTGACTTTGAAATTAAGTACTTGCTTATTAATTGATGAGAATATTTAAGCTTTTAAGCATGCATGTGCAAATTCAGAAAGAATTATGACTATGATGCTAAGGATATTTGAAGACACATTGCACCCAACTTTTAAAAGGACCGTAAGGAGGAGAGTTAGTCTGAGTTAAGTGTTGGTTCCCATTAACAGAATCAGGGCAAAATACGGTCTTTATTTAATAGACCATCGAACGTCTCATCGCTTTCCGACTGAGGGACAGGTGTTGTGGCAGGACGCACTGGTGTTTGAGACGAGTACGCCTGTAACACGTCTCGTTTGTATTTATTGTTAAAATTCAATTGTTGTGAAAACGTTACTCTGCTCGAATTACCAATTATCGGTCCGCGAATAAGTCTGACCATGACAGCGGCAACCCTGTTCATATCCGGCATATATGTAAATAACCAACAAACGAGCACACGGGCCACCCAATGGTAATGGTACACATCGTGCATGGATGTCCGTAAACAAAAAGGTATCGCGTGTTGTCGGCTAATACTGATGTGGCGGACCCGCTGACAATATTGTCGCAAATAAAACATGAATTCCATACTTGGTTGGTTGGCTAGATGAGTAAAATGGGTCAGTGATGCCAACACGCATGGTTCACACAGACCATTACCGTTTCGTATCCCGTCAACTGTTGTTCGGATATTACGGTACAAATTCTGCCTCTTCTTGTATTGTTAATATTACGCAGTTAGGTTATGTTAGGTTAGTGATCCAGGAAAAACGAGGCCGCGGAAGAATGCGAAAGCGTGCCCGTAGCATCCACATTCAGCGTTGAGACGAATACCGTGGGGTTTTAGCCGATAGGAGTCTGGCATAACCCTCTATCGCCCCCGTGTCAGAAGGGTATCCATGATGGATTTCCTCACGGAAAAAAAAGGAAAAAGTGATCCAGGAAATGACTGTTTACAATTAGTCAAAAACATTTTAATTATACACGTAGTTATATATGTATATAACAGTTATCATCGGTAATGTAACATTGTTGTAATATGTAAATTAAGTTTCTATTTTTATCAATTTATATTATTATTAGGAAATACAGTCATAATACTTATTCAGGTATTCGCTTATATTACTGGGTATCTAAGTGTACACGATGAACGTGGAACGGTCGCTTTATCGATTGAGTTAATTCGAAGTCGATCGACTAGATTATTCAATTAGTAGCCCACAGTTGGACACAGATCATTTGCAGTCCAGTGCTTATTATTCGATTGTAGTGGTAGTAGTGGAGTGAGGCCCGGCGCGGAAGTTCTTCCTTAAAGAAGCTTAAAAACTAAACTTTCGATATTCAACTTCTATTTAATGTTTCTCCTCTCTGTATCAATGTTGTCATTTTTAAATCAGGAATTGAATTGTTTGGAATTTTCTACTATATAAATAAAATTATATAGGTCTGTTGCTATGCACGCATCACGAAAAAACTACTGGATTGATTTAAATAAAGATTTCTAAGTTTTATTGTCAGGCCCTTGGATCTTATCGAAAAAAATATTAACGATAATTGAGAATAAACAATTTTAGAAGTCTTTATTCATGCAATGGAACACAAAACAATAGTTGTTACAATTTTTGTCTGTTTGTCTGTGCATTTGTTCGTCCTAATCTCAAAAACGGCTTCACCGATTTCATTCTGGTTTTCACTTATGTATTACAGTAAGCATCTCTTAATATTTAAAGTTTGTTTGATTGCAATTCGTCCATAAATAAAAAAGTTATGAATGAATACGTGTATTTCTAATTAACAGTACGAGAAAAACTCAGTCCTAAAACAATGTAGGTGTTTTTTTTAAACCTAAGGTAGTTTTTCTGAAGCGAAGCGAGGACGTTTGCTAGATTATTATAAAGTTATTAGACTTTTAGTATAATCTAGTTTTTAATATAGGTTCTTCGGCACGCGTGGATAATTTTGAAATTACCTCCGTGATCATTTCATAGTTTTTGAAATTGCTGCAATGCAAATAGTACTTAGCTTAATCTATTTTAATATACGGTTCAAGTTTCATCGCTCTCATGACGTCACCGGTAACTGAACACCTCCCTGCCTGCATGATGGCCCTCGCCTCCTCTTTGCCGCTCACTAGCTGCTTGAAATAGTGTTCGTTCAGAGTGAACGTGGTGTCTGGGTCGTCCTCTGGTTCACCCTCATACACTTCGACTTTGTTTAAATCCAGCGCTGGGAAAATATATTACTTGCATTTACTCAACAGGTACACAATAGAGGAATAAATAATGAATACAAAAATAGTCTTTTTTATGGTAAAAGCCGACAAACGGGCAGACGAGCCACCTGATGGTAAGTGGTCAACGTCGCCCGTGGACATCAGCAAGACCGAAGGTATCACTGATGCGTTGTCGGCCAGGAAATGAGAAGAAGGTTAGAAAGAACGTACTGGCTCTTGAGCCCCCAGCCGGAACACGACGAGTCGTTTGGCGACTGACTCAAGCAGGAGGGTGGTAGCTAGCCAGGCAGGTTTCACGGAAAGATAATAATACATGTAGTTAAGGGTTGCATGCTATATACGCATACATAACAATATATTGTTTTAAGGAATAAGTTGGAATAAGGTCGCAGGTGGGGTAGGTGGTAAAATATCATCTGTTCATGCCGTATAACGGTTTGGTTAAATACATAGTTAGCTGGTAGAAAATGTGTTAAATAATAAGCTCGCCATATATACCATACTCGAGCACGCTGCTCCAGTACTGGTAGGATTTGCCGTTAAATCTAGATGGCGGATGATCGATATGTCCGAAACGGAATAATTACTGCAATTTAACGAATGGAGACACACAGCTTAACATAATTTGTGAACCACGCGATCGATCCGGATTTTTTCAGTCCTATTTCAACCCTAATCCTTCACTATTCTATCTATTTGCCTATGGAACTATCTGCTTCTAAATGTTCGACATTTTAAAACCATGATATATGTGACGCGAAATCGATATGACAACCGTGAGTACCTTAACATTTGAAGTTCACTTATGGATGACAAAAGTGTGCTGCACGTTATAATCGTTCATGGCTACTTACTCCACGAATAAACAGTGGTGCCTTTGATGATGTTGAACAGGAAGACTCCCCCCAGTTCCTGAGCTTTTTTTACATCGGCCGCGGCCAGGCGAGCCTTAATCTTGGACACCAGGTCGGCCTTGCTGAGGTTCGAGTTGTCGCTATGAGAGGCACCCTGGAATTTGTAAGGGTTTTTGCAATTATCGGTGTAAAAAGCACAAATGAACATAAAACTGGTTAAGTCCCAAGTGTATATTTTTACATTTTAAATACAACCCATATATTATATATTTCGAACAAAAAAATCTGTTAGCATAATTTCAATTGAAAAATATAATATTTTTAAATAACTTGATTACAACGTAATCCATCGGATTTTAGCATAATTATTAACGCAATAAGTCCTCAACTAGTAAGTATTTCAGAAGTTTCTTATAGTTATTTATGCAACTGTTGTATAATAAGGGGTATTTAAACATGAATGTGTGTTTATGACACGAGGCGAAGCCAAGTGTGGTAGTAGTATCACATGAGTGTTTTAATACCTAATTATCAACAGTTGCATACAAGACTTTATCTACTCCCATGCTTTATATCCTCTATAAAAGATTCTGAAACAGTTTACTGCTAACATTAAAACAGCCAGTCTTAGTAAATTAATATTATCCATTACTGAGTATATACAAATAAACTAAGTATTAATGAAAAAATTATTTATTGTAGTAGTAATTAACATTTTGTATAGTAACACATTTTTGTAACACTTTTGCTCATTTTTTTGTAAACAAAACAATAAAAATATCGAAGAAAAATAGCGGGAATTCGAATAACCTATTTTTTTACGGCACACGGCGTTCTGGTAGTGAAACGCACGTGAATGCCAATGTTCTTTTTTAAAATTCATACAGATGTTCTTTTTTGTTCTGAAATTCATAGAGATGCCACACATAGAGCAGTAAGAATGTGGCTGTCTGTTGAGTAAACCCTTTGCACAGAAGGGATCGAAAAGAAACAAATGAGTATTATAATGAAATTCAGTACAACATTATATCATCCGTTTGGTTGATATATTGGTTATTACGTCATTGGGTGTTTTAATGTTGGCAGTAAGCTAATTGTTTTACAATCTTTCGTAGAGGATTTAAAGCATGGGAGTAGATAAAATAATTTATAAATTTGAAATACACGCAGGGATTAAAGGTTATAAATGATCTCGAACGAACAAACCAACACACAATGTGTTAGATTGTTATGTTCCAAAAGAAAAAAAAAACAAGTTTGGAGGCATTAGGTAAGTATCAAGCAGATAAGTACATATATATACTAACAATAAAAATTATCTCGTTATATTTTAATATTATATTACCTTTTTAAACCTCTAAAAGCAAGCTGCCTGGATTCATGTTTAATTGTGTTATTATAAGTTACATCAATTTATTCAAGCGAACAAGTTTTTATAGCAAAGTTGCAGTTTAAAGTTAAAGTTGCAATTTACATAGAAATACGAAGGCAATGTAATTGAATAAATGTAAAGTTAAATTAATTGCTACTACCAAAAAATGTATAATAAACGTTATTTTTTAAATTTAATATAATATATTATAAGAATTATCTTTATGTATTAATAGGCAAAGATAGAATAGTTCACAATAATTTTCTCCTCTAATTGTCAACCGAATATTTCTTGTTTTGTTTGATAACTGACAATCTTTAGTATTGTCAATAATAAAAAAATTGGAAGCGAAACGGTATTTAATGATTAATGTCCAATTTAAGCAAATACTAATCTCAGTTAGTGTCACGAAATTAATTACGCAATTTTATTGGCTACCAAATATACAATATGTAAGACATTTTGTAAATTTTTTAAATCTAGCAATAAATGAATGGAATTTAATTGAATTGAAAACATTTTTAAATATTATTTAAATAAAAATAATATAATAAAATAATGTCTGCAACGACTCACCATGTCACCGTGTGGCAAGTTCCGTTTGGCACTTCGCAGTAATGTGGCAATCGCGGAGGCTGTGCTTTCACTCTCGCGTTACAACACAGATATTGCTGTGTCCAGCTTCACCTTCTGTAAATTGGATAATGTGTAATATCTTTAGGTATTACGTGTGTATCCTCCTGAACTCCTCCTTTCGGCTTGCCCAAATTCGATTAATTTTTTGTGTGTATTTGAATCGCTGGAGAGATTAGACTCATAATTGGACTCGGTTGTAAGGGATTCGATCGTCTTCCGGGAATTTGTTGCAGAAAAACGTCTGCCTGAACAGTTAGTATCTATAAATGTATAGATAGGCAGTGAAATTCAATGTCAGTCGATCTCTGGCACTGGGGCCCTGGGTCGAATGTGGAATGCATCACTAAAGTTTCATGGTTATTTGTATATTTCAAATTAATTATGACGTGTTTTCTTCAAATAAAATATTGTTTCATGTCGAGCAAAAAGGCTCTGGTACAGTCTACAATTGTTTTATTGTGATTATATTAGGAAACATTGAGGTTGGCGTTGTTAAATCAGTAGTTCTCTTTCAGTCCTCAGAAGTAAATAGGAACATTGACTGATGGTGCAGAAGTTCTGTTTGAGATTGCTTAGCCCTCGACCAGATTTGATTGGTGACTTGAAGATAGTGGGCATTCGATGGAAGAGCAAGCTTACGACCGGCAAACAAGTACAAGGGAGGGAAGGCAGTTCAGTGGTTCACACTTGAATTGTCGGGCTTTATGACAGGATGTTGTCAATCGCCTGGAATTTAATATACCAAAGTTATACTCAGTTTTCATCGTAGAAGTGATCATCGTAGATTTAAGTTGTGCACGGTTGATGCAAATATTGGTAATCAACAAATTTTCATATTGGTAACAATACACGGACGTAGTACAACAGTACCGTCAACATCAAAGTTAGACGATTCAAATCAATACAATGTGATACTGATTACGCATTGAAAATTAAATATTTCTTTAGTATACTAAACTAATAATTGTTTTGGAAAACACACTACCATTATTGACATTCGTATTTCATTCGTCTACTTCTGACATTGATCGCAACTAAAAAGCGTAATTGTACTTTTCATCTGATGTAAAAAACGTATCCTACAATGTGACGAGCGTATAATCACGCCCAATAGTTATGGAGTCGCTAAAAACGGTTAGGTTCATCTAACAAATATTTTGTAAGTCTTCTTGTCTTTGGACTATAATTGGCTATGGTCATTCTAGTCACGCATATAATAATGTGGTACGCACTTAGCCCATGCAGTTATATTCAGAAGCACGGCGAGAATGTGTACTCATTAATAAACCCCACGCTGTGGCCGCACGGTACTAAATCAAATAACGCTTAAGGTCTGTCCAGTCCATTTTACTTTCGACGTTATTTACAGTAACAATTTGAAGAGTCATTATTTTGTTCTTAACTTCACTATCTATATACATATAACTGTGCGTCTATTATATCTAGTTTGTATTTTATTAAAATATTAAAAAGCATTTTCTTTAGGGTTCCGTGACGTCAACAATCTCGAGAACTGTCATGTTTAAGATATAATTATTTTGACATTAAATTCTATTACGCAAGTTTTAAATTTTTTTTTTATTGAATTGGCTGAAGAATTATTCTTATTCGAAACTTGATAAGATGCGTATGTTGCGTTCGTTGCGTAGGTTGCGTATACTAACTGCAAATATAAATTGCTGGGAGCAATATCGAAACATAAATATATCACCAGTTTCTTCTACAAGATAATTATGTTACATAATATAAATGGATACGGTTTATTGTTGCTAGTTACGGTTATACAACGTAGTTTTGAGTTTTTTTTTTGACGACCTTAAAGGTTGTTAGTAGCTACTAAACAAAAGAAAATCGATTTACATATAGAGGAGAAAAGGGGATACAAAGACCCCTTCACATCTATACTAACATTCAGGACCGTCAGAGGGTATGCCGGGACCCTTACAAACATAAGAATAGGGACAAACAATAGGGACAACATAAGAATTTTGGACTCCGTGGGAAAGTAATAATTGAATAAATTAAAAAACGTGCTACATTTATTATAACTCAAGAATTACAACCAGTCCCCAAGTAAATTTAAATTAATTTGTAGAATAATATTAACAATAACATTGCACTGTCATCGAACTTTCAGCACGCCGAAAAGCTCAATCGGAAAAAAATTGTAAACCTGCTTTAGTTGGTTAAGTTAATGTTGTCGGTAACTCTCAGTGGGTTACGAAATAATGACCTTTCGGGCCACCTCTGAGGTCAGTGGCCCCGAGGACAGGCCTCGTGTGATCTCATGATAAAGACGGTACTGCTCATATATGTATGTATAATAGAGAGTGCGCATTTTGTGAGTGTTCATATATTCGGAAGGTAATCACCAGGATCGCCCAATTTAAAAATTCTTTTACTATTTCAAACGTACATTCTTCCGATTGGACATAAGCTATATATTTTGTCCTCTATATGCGTAATAATTAATTATTCAACCGAAACATAGTCGGGGCGGGCGGCTATTATTAAAATGTTAAATGTATACGAGAATTGTATAGGTTAACAAAAAACGTTTAATTGCTACAAAAAAATTGACTACCACATTAATAGCTATTTAAAAAAGAAAATCGATTGATAAACAGAGGAGAAAACGGTGTACAAAGGTTTGTTCACGTTTAAATATATACATAGATGTGTAGCGTTTGTAGTGGTAGGGTTTTATAAAGTTATATGAGAAATACAATAAAACGCCATCTACATTTATTCAACAAAATTATGCAAAAACCCGGATTAGGTGTCTATTGACAAGAAACTTTTGTGCTATTCTATTTGTATGTAGAAAGTAATATTATATGCCTTTACTAGATGGCGCTGTAACATATTTTGTATGGGATCAATAGATATTTAACAATTGAAATATATTTTTTATTTATTGGTACACGACTTTAGATACTATAAGCATTAATAGGCAAGATAAAAGAATTTAAGGAATTTTTCTTTTCTGTTTGTTAACCGATTTGCTTTTATTTTATTTGATAGCTAGTAACGAACTTTGGTTGTATGAGAAAAATTTTGACCATTAGGCGAACACTAGTAATGATAATAAATAATATAGTAATAATTACTTTTATAAGAACGTATTGAATTTATAAGTTCGAGCTTCCCTTTTATGAAGGATGCATGCAGTCGAGATGTGTTAACTTACTTTTCATTACCATGAATCATGTAGCTCGTTCAACCGGGTACTTGAGTGAAATGCGAAATCAGGTATCTGTACAAAGGTCAGATTTATTCAGTCAATTACATTATCCGGCCCACTGTAACACAAAACAATGCCTACCGCTCCATTCGAGATGAAAACTCCATTACGAATACCAAACAAGTTTTATTGGACATAACATGGTACTCTCTTAGATCCTTTATACAGCGGCTATCTGAATGTATGGCTGTCTTCTTACACTGTCGTGTATATACTGTCATCTATGGTCGTGTACTGGTATTATATGTATGTCTATTTTATTGAGTTTTGTCGGTTTTTGTGTAACATCTGTCGTAGTTCTGGTGCCGTTAATCTATGTATAGATAATGTAAGGAATTAGTTATTGAGTTGTATGTAGATTGTGTATTGCCATCATAAGTTATTATGTTCCGTAAGGTGGAATTACTTAAATGTTTTACGAATTACCCTCAATATATACTGACTACATTCAAAAATAGCGAAAAAAGTTGGATGCTGCCAGCCATTTTTTGGGGGACATTAGAACAAAGGAACGAGTGTGGAAAGGTTGTTGTTGGTGATGCATTCATAGGAGACGCAACAAGTTATCAAGATAAATGTATTCAACTATTTTAAATCTGCAATATAAATATACATTAAAATAAATCGATTGGGAGAGTGTGTAATATAATAAAAGTTGTACATTTAATAATTCGTGTTACATGATTCAAGAAATTAATGATTTATACTTGAAATATAAGAGATATTTTTATATATTAGTCTAACATAAAATAATAAAAATATAATTCCAACTTTATATTAAACAGATTTTGCAGTACAACAATATGTGTGTTATTTTATACATGAAGCAATCGGAAAAATAGGCTGTGAATTATATATGGTAAAATAAGAAAAATGAGAATTTGTTTTTTTTATTGATGAATGTATATAATAAAATCTTGATTAAATTTTGATAAACGGCACTTTTTGTACCGGATAATATTGGATACATAAATCACGTTTTGGAAAAAAAACTAAATATTATAACAATAGTTACATTGTATTTGAAGCAACTGGCGTGCAAAATTTCTGCTGATGTTGTCATCACGTTATATGTGTGTGTCGGTATATTTGTCATATTGTACTATATAGTACATATTATATTTTAGGATACATACCGTTATTATCGTGTGTCACAGACATATTTATAAAGTTAAAAAGCTATATATGACATTGCACCCATCTGCCACATCTCGTCAGCACCCAGGATTGACTAGTACATAATGCCATTAGGCATTGAGTCCGCTCACTGTATCCCCTTTATTTTGTGGTCAATGCAATGAAGTATTAACTAAATAAATAAAAATAGTTACACCGTGGAAGAGAGCCGCTGCGCATGTACACGTGCCATACCATATTCCATCACACTCACTTCCACACTCTGAATGATGACGTTTCAGCGACGAATAGATTTGATTCAGTCACCCGCCATAAAACGTTTACGAATGTCAAAGGATTGTGAAATAAATACTCATTATGATGTAACTTTGACTCGAAAATAAGAATAATTTCTTTCATACATTCTGCTTGCGGATTGTTGCAGAGTAAATTAGTACTAATTTAATAAAATAGGGTTGCTTATTTACAAAATTAGGATCGCTAGGGGCGCTATAGGGTAAATTGAATATGAAATTATTCTTAATTTCGAGTCAAAGTTACATAATAATAAGTATTTATTTCACCATAGAATTTTATAAGGACTTTAAATGAGTTAACGAATTTTTCCGGAGTCGCCGCCGACCTGCAGCTCCGTTACAGATTAAGATAAAATCATTTCGGTACACAGATTTAATTAGATTAGAACATTTAATCTTTACAGCGATATTGAACTTTAAAATTAAAAAAAAAACATTATGTATTTTGTACTTTCAGCACAAAATAAATTCGTGTCGAAATCGTATGTTACCGCTAACACCCCTAAGGCTTGTATTGATTTATGTGATTGACTTAGTCACGCAACTGCGAACCTGGTCAGTGATTGATTGGGTGACCGCTAGTGGCAAATTTTTTGTGCGCTTTCGTGCAACGTTAAGCTAAACTGCCTGCGTTATCTTTAGGTAGCAGTCCTTAAGCCACGTCTGAGGTCTTCAGGCGGCGGAAAAAAATCGTACATTGTACTATACCACTAAATTACTCACCAAGCCGCACTGGAGCAGCGTGGCTGAATATGCTCTATGCTTTTTAATAACAAGGCGAGTCCCGTGCCCTGTTCTGTGTCGCAATTAGGTTAAAACCACGATCGTCCAACACTATGTAGCAAAGTTGTAGAATACTTACTTTGCAAAAACAGGCTGTTTTAGTTAAACAGGTATTTTCCGTGTCGATTATGATATTACCGTTGTTTAAGTAGTGATGGTTTTTTAAAATAGGCTGCCTACTCAAGAGATTTATAAGAACTGACCCATCAACGAAGCTGCTTGCTTTATCTAGTATAAAATTAGATATGTCCCGAGAAGTGCCTCCAGTTTGTATAGGATTGCCCAAATAACCCGCGGACTATACAATTTTATCCCGAGACTGCACGAAACGATCCGAACTTCTTATTCTGTTAAGGGTAAGATTCAAATTGATAAAAATATGGTTTTCACCGGCCCGAGTGATATTGTTTTACGGAAAATTGCGAGTACACAGTCTTGATGGAATTAAAATACAAAGCAAGGTTTGTATTTGTTCTATTTATTATTTCACTTGAGTATTGGTTTATGCTCAATATTCAGCTGGGAGGCAGATTAACTCGAGCTCGGCACCGAGACACTGTTCATTGTAGTGCGCAGATCATAATTTCTATCATGATGGACACGATATGATGTACATATTAGTCACACGCGTCTCTGTGCAAGGTCTCCGACGTAACTTGCTGTACTTGTCTGGTTGGGCATTGGCTTAACAATACATAACAATTAATATTTGGTATTTTTATTTTAATATTAATCGCTCTTGTAATAATCGTTGGGGAAGAAAAGGTTTTGAATAGCAACCATCGTGAAAAATGTCTTTTAGGATGCAGTGAGAGCACTGAGAGGATAGTATCAGAAGTGGGATCACTGGTGGTGCTATTGTATCGTAATTATGTTATATGTAATTTGAAAAATACTTAACCATATATGTTTGTAGACAAGTATGGACATCGAAATAGGTATATTACTACTTAAGAGGTTGCTTGAAAAATGTGAAATTATTGTTATGAAATTATCATACTTTTAAATAATGCATCGCTTTTGCGTTGTTAGTGAACTGAAAAACTATGTTTTGAAACTGGGGGTACCTTGGTGTAATGTGACGTAGGAAAGGAAGTGAACTCTAAAGATTTTCACAATAATTTTCGTTTTAATAATTACCAATCACATTAAAGAAAACGTTGTTAGAAACCTGTATATCAAATATTCATCATAACATTCTCAAAGGCTTGTGGTGCGCTCTGCTAATATACTCGTCAAAGTGCGCAATCCTAATCAACGCGTAGCCAATGCGTTTTGTAGACTATTGACAAAAAATAACCCTTTCAGCAACTATCTCTTCCGTGTACCAATTTCGTAGCACGGTGAGACATCCGAGAAAGAATATCGTTCTCACATATCAAAAGAAAACAGTTTTTATTATTCCGATGACGCTCGGAACGGAATATCCGATGCCTCCCACTGTCTACACGCTCATGAATTTATGAAATCGCATTCAACAATATATTACGGCACGTTTTGGAGCTCGCATTGTTTGCTTGGACATTACTTCATTTGCAGCTTTTAGTGAATTAGACCGAAGGATTTCATTAGGGGCAATAAACACGAGAGATTGGATGAGGAGATATAGGTGGATATTGCGCTGGATTTAGCAATAAATTGTTATTATCAACGCAGGGACATGATTAAAAGAATTATTAAAAATAATAAGAACATATTGTAGTCAAAGTGTATTTCACAAATATATTTCAACCAAGAAGAATTAAATCCTATAAACAAATATTTAACAGTCGTATGACGTATGACTGCCGTGTTTGGGAAACGAACCCGCGACGATTCGCTCGGTATGTAATGTCACCAACTGAGGTAAGAGGTGGTTTTTATGGAAGAATGCCACGAACATGCAGACTGGCCACTTATCTGGTGATAAATGATCAGAACTTATAGACATCCAACAAGAAAGACCTGACGTCATAGCAGGGTGCATCATGTTTACTTGGCTTAGATTCAAGGATCGATGGACTTCCTTACAGCACAAGAATCATTTTAAAACTGAGATATAATACCTCATTTGGTTTGACAAAGACAGTAACCAAATTAAAAACCTTATCAAAATCGTCTGAATTATTTGCGTTAATTATCCTCGAAAAGCATAAGCAGTTATTTATCCTTGCCATTTGATTCACATTATTAACATCATTATGATCATCTGCCTTACCTTACCCTGTTACCTGGTGTCAGCGCAGTATTTCTTTTCTTTCCATTCACCTCGCTGTAGTGTCATACTTATGTCCACTCCCACCTCATCCATCATACATCCACATTGAATGAATGAATAAATGAATGAAATATTATTTCTTCGAAGTTGGTTTTTATAAACACTTTTCGAGTGTCAAACCACGTCGTCGCATCAACAAGTCCCTACCGTGAGTGAACTCGGAAGAAGAAGCGGCAAGAAACTCTCGAGGCGTTTTTTCCTACTCACAGTTACAGAACATATCAAATTTAGTAGCCGTACTGTTTGCACGTCTAATTGTAACAAGGTTCGCATCTGAATCATACCAGCTAATTCAAGTAATCGTGTAACTTGCGGATTGAATAGTAAAACTCACACGAAGTAGAGGCCGGCCGTTAGGTTCATATAAACACACCTTCAAACTGTCAGACACGCTGTATACTTGCATTAAAGCAACTTAGTCTGTTATCAAAAATGTTTTGTTCAATATATCCCTTATAATTAATTCTCCCACTGTTATAAACCTTTAAACATAACAGCGAAGTGTACAAAACAAACTGTAAGCAGAAAAATCAGCTGCAGTACACTGCGAGCAGTCGGCCAGTGGGCTGTAAACCCGTCGGTTTAAACAAATGTTGACGAAAGCCCGCCGTTATTTCTAATCTGCTTACAGACAGAAGGAACAGCCGCGCGCACGGGAAGCGGCTTTTGTGGACGGTGCGAGACACTTTATTTAACGTAAACGTACTTGGTAAAATTTTTAATGTTTTGTTTATTACGGTTACAAAGATTATTTTTAATGGGTAAACTTTAACGTTGGTTTGTTTGTGATCACGGTCGCTGGTCACGGTTACCTGCAGACGCCAGCCGGACTCCACCCCCTTTTCTTTTGCCTTTTCTATAACAACATTTTTTAATTTATATTAATTAAACAACTATGAGCTATAACAGTAATTTGGCGATGAAAATATTTGACAATAATATAACTTAATAACTTAACTTTTCCCTTTTTGAAATTGATCACGAGCAGTTCATACT
This sequence comes from Megathymus violae, assembly GCA_003671415.1. Taxonomy (NCBI): domain Eukaryota; kingdom Metazoa; phylum Arthropoda; class Insecta; order Lepidoptera; family Hesperiidae; genus Megathymus; species Megathymus violae. The sequence goes on from PDGT01000053.1 coordinate 1,079,231, forward strand.
ATTTTTTACTAATTAGTGTCTAGGATTTATAACGTGAATTGAATATGTAATTTACAAGTCGTGACGCACCCTACCTACCCTGGGATCCTTTGTAATGATTGGACCTTTCAGAAAATTATCTCGTAAATAATGAAAGAAAAAAGCAGTATTTAAGTAGCTTTTAATAAATTTACTTTATTTATTTAGCTTTTAATAAATCATTCCTCTTTGATTAAGAAACTGTCGCTGTATGTATTGTAATAAAATTCAGTGTAGTAGTTTAGGAGATTTTCGAGTCTAGACAGCCTTTATCTTTATCCTTTGTTTTTCAACACCGGATCGGTAATTTACCGCACTGTGACCACACTCATACGCGCGTCAACCCGTAGTTTAGTCATCGAGCCCCCTATCTCATGTTTATGTAACACTAAATTCGTCAAGTCCAAGTAATAAAACATGTAAATAGGCGGCAAGTTTTGAGGAAGGGTTGCATAATAAAATCGGGCAGCTTAACCTGAGAGCTATGGAAAGGGAGAAGAACCTCGCTGCTTCATCCCTTTCGGTGTACTGTACCCTCTCAACGGTTAGGTGCGTTTATATAGAAGATGATTTAAGGATATATTCATTGATGAGACGAAAAGGAAGCCATGCGAATCTTTAATTTATTGAACTATAAACTGACTTATGATATGATATCAGAAAGTGGCAACATTCTGGTAAGTCATTCATATTAAGATTAGGTGCTCGTTTTAGAGTTTGCGTCGACATGTTCACCCATCTCCTTGTGTATGATGCAACCTGCATCTTAAATAATCGTATATGATACTAATCATGATAATAAAAAAATATTTATTTGATTATCTATAATTTTATGTCACTAGCTCCAACACTAGGATTCGCTGTGTTATGGGAATAATGAAAGTTTTAAATTAGTATGTAAAGTAGGTTATTAAATAAGTGTTGAGATGATTGAAATATGACGTATCTCTATTATAAGATTTAAAAAATCACATTTATGTTAAATCAGAACCTAATGAGCTGTTTGCTCAATTATAAAAAAGGAACAATACCCCGATAGTTTTGCTGTCATGTTTCCCGCGTTTTTATTTAAAACTATGGAGCTCAACCGAGAATACCGCTGACTGAGATCCTTGTGATTTATGTGTTGTCAATAGTGAAAAAAAAAATACGAGCGTCGAGGAAGCCGTGTCTGTCTATGAATTAGTGAGTTCTGAACCGTTGGATCAAGTTTGGCAAAAGTGTTTTCAAAGTTGGATATCCGAATCTTTTTATAGAACACAAAGGGAAATATTTTGAAATTATGATTTAAAAAATAGTATTGATTTGTAGAATAAAATTTATTTATGTCAAAATTTATCTAGTTATGTATAATCGCAATCACATATTTTAATATGGATATTATATTTGTGAGTTTTTAGCTTATTGAGAAACCCGACCGGTTTTTGATATGGTCCATTGTCTGGGATGACTATAATAATAGTTCTTGCTATCTTTACAACGGTAACATACATAAAGAGAGCTGTGAAATTCAATCATAGACAATTTTTACCGTACTAAATGCCACGTTTGCTGCAGCGAATATTAATCTTACCAGTTCATGAGTAAAATATGGTAAGTACTGAATGAACTTATGGTTCAGTGGGATATATTGTGGGAATTTGAATGAACCTCTTGATAATTTTTCGTTTGTAATTGTATTTAAGTCTTCATTACCTTCAACGCTGATTGACTTGACGATTTATTATCAGAACTTCAGATATTATTATAAAATTGTATTGTGTATTTTTGGCACCTATAAATAAACTATAAATTAATAATGAGCATTAATTATTTGAGACATGTATTATGTTTAAGTATATACTTACCTTATTTCTTTCACGAGAAGTATAATTAGAAATTAATATAACATTTTCGAATGATATGCGACAAAATCCTGCGATGTAGGAAATTTTGAGGTTCTATTAAGATAAATAAAATGGCAGTCAGTTCAAACATGTTTTTAATTGTTATCTTTACGTCCGTGTATCCAATTTGCAAAGCTAAGTTTCACATTTCCTTCACTTTAGGAATAATACAAGGCCAACCTCTTATCTCAAAGTAGTTCGCCCACTCCCTAGGCACCATGCTATTCTCAATCTTCCGCCAGGTTAGATCTTCCAAAACGAATATAATAATAATGTTATTATAAGCCATGCAAACTGCTCGAGCAGCCGAAAGGCTAGGCCACATGGGAAATTACGCGACGCGATACCAGTAATTCCTCATGTCTCCTCGAGTGAATCTTCAACGCGATGACGAGTACTCGCTCAGTGAATCCTAGACTCATTATAGTCAATGTTAATGTATCATCACATCCGGAGGACACGGTGATCACACACAGAGTACACACAGAGTAAGGGATCAATTTGATTAAGCAGATTTGATACTCCCTGTAGTTAAAGGAAAAAAAACATACAAGCTTTTTATTCAACACTAGGAATTGAGCGGATTAAAACTATTAACACTAGAGGCATCACTGACGCGTCACCAACTCAGTACAATGAGATACATCTGCTTATTAGTTAACTTTATAACACGAAAATATTTCACGGTAACTTGTTTGGCGTTCCTGAATCAAGAAACATGTTTACATGCTGCATTCCCTCGTTGGGGTTACCAGTGTCGTATGCAGTATAGATACACACACAATGTCTAGATCCAAACAACCTGAGACTTGGGAACGATAATAATTCTGGCACGTGCAACTTTGCTCACAGGTAAATACTCAGGGTAAATACCCCGAAACTTCTGCAAGCATTGCCACTGACCAGACAAACCGGATTGACAGAGCGATTACTGAATCATGAGATGACGTTGAATCACGTTGCAAACAAAATACTTTTATGTACTTACTAAGTTGAAAACTACTCTACTTTGGCCGTTTTGGGGCGGCCTAGAATATTCCCTCCAATCCCACGCTGGTAGAAAAGGGTGTCGTAAGAGGCAACAGAAGCCAGCCTGCTTGGTGGTAGGGCTTCGCGTAAGAATTATATTATCAGTATTATTATTAAGTCATTAATATTATTAGTGGTATTTCATCTTTCCGTGAAGCCTGCCTGGCTAGCTACCACCCTCCTGCTTGAGTCAGCTGCCAAACGACTCGTCCTGTTCCGGCTGGGGGCTCGAGAGCCAGTACGTTCTTTCTAACCTTCTTCTCATTTCCTGGACGACAACGCATCAGTGATACCTTTGGTCTTGTTGATATCCATGGGTAACGGTGAGCACTTACCATTTGGTGGCTCGCCTGCTCGTTTGTCGGCTTTTAACATAAAAAAAATCAATGTTTCTTATGTTAACATTTTATCATAGCTTATGTAATGTCATGTAACGCGTTTAAATATATGAGAGCATTTTCACTTGGGAAATTATAGACCTACCGCGGTGCTGTGCGACGGTAATTCTTCATATCCCTTCTAGCTGACATCGGGGACGGCCGTTTGTTAGTTTGATTATAAAAACAAACTTTTCGCTGACACGTCAAAACTTCGGTCATAGTTACATTGCAATACTTAACACGACGTTCCAAGCGCGTTTTTTAGTCAAGCGAACCGTAGTCGAGAGTTAGACTTCATACTGATATACATATTTCCTGTTTTATAAAATGTATTTCGATCATCATGTTTAATATAAGTGATCCACTGCTGGGCTGGGGTCTCGTCTTGTAAAGGCTACACTGTACAGTTTGGCATACTTCACCCAACTATGAAAACATTAAGGCGAGCTCTCAGGTATGCAGTTTTCTTCAGTGTTTAAGTTCACCGTAACAAGAGATGAATAATTTGAAATACCATTGAGAAATATAGAGTAGAATGAAATATATGGAATAGGCTTCGAATATATTTAATAAATAAATATTATTACAGTATAAATTAATTTCTCAATGATAAAATGTAAGTCTGATGTATTCTACTTCTGTAAGTGATATGGTAATTTGTAATGGCTTGACATTTAAATATTATGACTTTTAAATATTACTTGAAAATTTTATAATAACCTATTATACCTTCTTTTTTTCTTTATTTTATTAATTTATATGCCAAATATTGGCAGAGTAAGCGGACATATACCAAAAACCACCTTGTTTGTAATCTTACTTGATAAATAAATGATTGATTAATTGATATCTTCAGAAAAATGTGAGTGCTCCTTGTGGGAAGAATTTTTATTTGTATAAGTGAAGTGTACCTAACGTTATTATTAACACTGAATAAATAAATATACTGTTGTAGCTTTTTATATGACTTAAGTTATGATTACCGACACATTCCCAAACAGGCTACTTTTTATTTTTTTAATTCGTTAAACATTTCTTATTATTTGTACGAGTATGTAATGTAAAAATACAAGTAATATAAAAAATATTTAAAGTCATTTTTTTTTTCATTAGGTCATTAGGTCATTTTCATTAGGTCATTTTTTTTATTTTAGTTACTTTTCGTTAAATTATTACAATAAATATAAATATGTATATACATTTATATCCCTCTAAATATGTTATATACGAGATTTTTTTCTCCCATACAAAACTAAAATTAATTAATTCAATTAATGGATGAATATTAAAAAAATACACTGTATTTACATCCAGTGTCATCCGTTTCACCTTTAAAAAATGTATTTTAACTTGAGTGGATGACGAAAAATTATTTTATTAACGATTGAAAATTTAAATAGATATATAAATATAGGGAGAGTGTAACCTAATAGTAGGAATTTAATAAAAAGTTATAGTCGAGCAGCTAGTTCGATGATACGGTCCGCAGTTCTTCGTGTATGCGAAGTTCGTGAAAGCACTCAGTCGGCCTGCCTGAACTTACCGACTCCTATCTACAAATACCTAGTTACGAGTACTGGATAATTACACTAAACTGCCTCTGTCATCACATTAAACGGATTGAAGACTAACTAGTTTGTTCTCACTCGACGGCAACGAGCTTTAGCTCTTGAAGTGGGCAGTTTGCGGATTTTTTTTTAATATTTTTCGATCGTTAATCGATATTGCAAATACGATATTCCGAAACGCCTAATCTTTTTATGATGGCAATATCTCTTGAAAGACAATTAAATATGCTTCGTAATGATTGCTTTGAGGACGTCGCACTGTTCTGTTCTGTTCTGTTCTGTTCAATAATCTATACCAGTCTCTGCTTCTCTGTAGAAGCTCAATAGATTAATATAGTTATAGGACATACGGATGTCTAAAAATAATTTAAAAACGGCTTGACCGATCTTATTGTTAATTGGTATAAAGTGAAAACACGTAATTGCGCAAATGATAGGCTATATAAAATCTATTTACATGAATCTGTTATGTCATTCTGTCTGTACATTCAATTTTTTTGTCAAATTGCATGAGAAATATCCGTTTCATGACACATTGACATCAATTTGACCATTTTGGAATCTTTTGAATTTTTGTGTCTGTCTATGGTATGTCTGTATGTCTCGTCACATGTACATATATACATATAATTAATTGTTCAACCTGAACGAAGTTTGAGGGGGCCGTAAATATTTCATAAAACGATCATAAGGACCATCTGACGCATACATGATCATTTAGCGCACACCTCAAGTCGTATATAATTATGTTGTACACGTTATGTTAATATTGATGAGGAGAAAAGACGTTAAAACGATAAAACTGGGTCCACGCATTCACGTGTTCAAGAGCTAAAAATTTTAAACCAAATCATTCCTTTCTGGTTTAAGGGGCAATGCATAATTAAAAAGTACGCACTTCAGTTATG
>PDGT01000053.1:1085068-1104363 GCA_003671415.1 Megathymus violae
ATATCTTTGAACGAGTTTTTTAGCCTCAAGTTCTCATTAAAGATTCCCCCACTTAATCGGGGTAACAAAGACCGTAACACGGCTTGTTTGCAATCTTATATTAAGAGATACTTCAGCTATCTATTGAATATTGTTATTTAATTTTAATATGCATTTTATAGTCAGTTTTGGTGTAAACCAGTGGCCCGCCTCGACTTTGTTCGGGTTCAACAATTAATTATTATACTGACAAAAGATTTTTTTTTAATCGGGACCCAAATTTTTCAAATCGGAATCGAAATCGGAGCTACACGTTCCGGAGATTATTTTCAGCGTATACACATACTCACAAAATTCGAGTTCTCTCCTGATAATATTAGTATTGACTTTTCCATAATTAGAATAATAATACGACAACTACATATTTTTAATTAGATTAAGGAAAACGTCATAAGGTAATCTGTAAACTTGACGTTTTCACAATGTTCTCAAAGGTGTGTGAAGTCTGCCAACACGCACTTGGCCAGCGTGGTGGACTATGGCCTTTATCCCTCCCGTTGTGAGAGGAGACTCGAACTCAGCAGTGGGATAATAATTGGTTGTAATGATGAGTAGACATAGAATTGGATGGGCGACAAGTAAAATTAGTGATTTCTTGTGTTTACAAAATTAATAAGTGAATGAATTGCCTTTAATAAGTTGTAAAGTTGAAATCACATTGTGAAGTTGTAAAGTTGGAATCATATTGTTAATTATTTTATACGAGATAAATGTTGGTAATGTTGTCTACTACGTCACGTCGCCGCCAGGGACATTGGACGGAGGAAAGACTTTCCCCAACTATTTTACCATTACCTAAATTTGTTTTAAAAACCCCTAAGATAGTCGTAAAAGAGTTGATTACATATTTTAAGGGCACAAAACGCAAGAACAGCGCACATTATTGACTTATGACTCAAAACCATATACTTTGGCAAACATAAATCTCCAGCCACTCAATTCTTGCCAGCGAAACAAAGTGGACTAATTAAAAAAAATGCTTCGGTCATTTAATTAAAGATGTTTAAAGGAGTGTTTTTAAATTTTCTGGTAGGCAGTCGTTAAAGACACCCCCTTTAATCAAGACAAGCACCCGGTAAGAGGCACATTGGAGATGGTTGTTTTCCGGTGCTTGAGGTGTAAGAAATGAGCCCGTTTTAATTTTCCCTGCGGACTATCGCGTTAATTGCCTCAGGAGATCATGCCGCTTGTGATAGGCGACGGCGGATTTGATCACTGATAACCTCGTGGTTCGAATAACGGTCTGCCGCTATTTTATTTTTATCTATATATATTTACATTTATTTTGGGTTATATGTCGACAGCGTTAATTTTGAATAATTTCTTTACATTTAATCATTTGTACATCTAATAGGAATAACTATTGAAAAGAAAAAAAGCAAACTCTTCCAGTGGTACTCGTAGGTTAGAATAAGGAAAAGACGCAATGCAGCGTGCACATTGTGGTTATTATTATAAAGTTTTATTGATTTACGAAACCTGAATATAACAATTACTGAAATGAAATATATTAATCTATGGATCAGTTATTCAAAACGAATTACGCCCAGACAACTTTATGCCATCCATAAAGACTTTATTAAATATTGAATAACAAAGAAAAGTTAAAACACTTATTTCATTTATTTTCTATAGTTGACCTTCTATCAAATGATATCACGGCGGTAGTTTGTAGTTTGTTTTTTTGGTAGTTTTTTTTTACTCAGTCCTTGCAGGCCATAAGAACAAACGCATTACTGATACGATGTAGGCCAAGATGAAAGAATCCGCTTATTACTGGATCTACCACATTGCAAGCGAAACATGTAACATTCTCTTCATGGTTTATTCTATAAGATGGTTGGTAAAACTTGGAAGCTATATCTTACGTGCAAAAACGCATTCTTTTATTCATCCAAGAAAAAGAAAAAGACCATCGGGTTTAATTTGAGTGGTACAGACCCCTGTGACTTTCAACAGGAGGGACCGTTCACCGTTGTCATAACATTGGCCGTTCCTTACCAAAGTAGGTTGACTCGGATTCAAAGATAACGAAAGGAAAGAAACTGTGTTACTTTATCGTACATGCAAAAATTCATTTTACTTTCCATTATTAATAGATAATATTTATTAATATTAATAAACGTTCACACACTCACACCCGCACCAGGATTCCCAGTGTTGAGTCGCATGGACGTACACACATCGAAATCATAAATACTATAACCCGACAACAGATTTTTATCTGACACGTAAGTGTTTGTCGCGGCCAGTAATTGAGTCCGGGACCTCTCGTCCGACAGGCAGGTTCACTACCTACTTGTTGACTGGATCTGCACCTAGAACTCCCTTAGTCAGAGCCAATCTGACCAATCTGAGTCTTCTTAATCAGCGTATATGCTCTATGAAAAAACGCTTAAGCTTGTTATTGGAGCTCATCTTATTGTGCCGCTCCCAAACCGCCCCATTATTATTTTTACAGCGATCTGTTTGTGAGTTATATGGTTGTCTGGCATGCAATAACGGATATAATATTGCAGGGATATGAATATGAACTATGGTAATATTTACGAATAGGAATACTACATGTAACAATAAATAACCAAGAAGCAAATTACAGAATGCAGCTAATTTGTTTTCATTACCGTGGTTAATTGGCGACTGCCCGCCGATCAAGAGGTCCCAGGTTCGTTTTCCGGCTGAGCTGATATTTACGAGACAGATGACTGTTTGTTTTCCGGTATTTGTGATGTCATATTTGTGTATGTCTGTGCCACTAGAACACAGGGAATCCTTGTGATATTAAAAGTGTTATTGCTCGATTTGGAGAAGGAAACTATTCGATGGCAACCTGAATCTATCTAAGAGCTGTAATGTCAAAAATGTATAATGTTCACTAAGTGTAAGTTATACTTGGCCAGCGTGGCGGATTATGGCCCAAACCCCTTCAATTAGAGAGGAGTCCTAGCTTTGACATAGTCTTGGCCTTCGTTAACATTCTAGTGATGTACCTCAGTTATTTAGGGACTTGCTAAGGTATTTACGAGCCATCGAGACACAATGTATTCTGGTTAACAATATGTACTGAAATTCAGTATTACTTTTGTTTTTCTTTAAGTTCGAATTGTGTGGAGTGTTGAAGCTACACATCGGTCACACTCTTCTTGTTAAACATAAGAATAATCTATTTAATACTTATTTTTTTCCAACCTTCTATATGAAGGCACATATGATGGAAAGAAGTACACACACAAATACACAATTATTCGAGACACAGAGTCACAATACATAAAAAGAAGGAAATAAAATAATTACAAACGGTTAGAAAAACGATAAAGAAAACAACAAAATTAGATACTTAAACTATGCTACAATTAAAGAAACGAAATGTACGTGTGCTACAGCATGGAATTAGCGATAATAATGACTTATTAAAACATCATGACACTGGTTTTCGTCCCGGCCGGATTACGAAGTATAGTGTAAAACGTATTACAATTTATTGAGGTATTACAATTTGTTATTTACATACTTAGTTTTTTTTGACTGTCTACGCGAACTAATTCATACGTGCCTTTTAGTTAACGGTAGCGAGCGTTATGGCATATTTTTGAAAATTTCATACACTTACTATATACAAATTTAAATTCTTTACTCAGATAGTTACCAACAATTTTAAGCACAGATTAAAAAATGTAAGTAAATTAAATTTTATAGCGATCTTCACACAAATAAAAGTGAAAACTCGAGCGGAAAACGGTTAACGGAAAAACGGGGCAACTTTATAACACCTTGTATTCAATGACCGAGCGAGCATCGGGGTCTGCGTAATTTTCCTGTCTTGTTTCATCTGCCCCGGGAACAATGGAACTCATTTTGGGGCACAATGAATTTCATTTCGGACGCAATCCGCCAAAATACGCCCCCATTAAAACCCCTCGCGGGTTCCGCCGCCATTGTGGTCGAATGTGGTCCTAAACTGCCTCTATTTGTTAGCACTAGGCCGTCTGGTAATTGATGGAAAGTTTCTGGATGCGACTCAATGGTTTTCTTTACTATAAATCTGGGCCTGAATGCTCGTGCAAGCCATTATTCCATTGCTTTAAGAAACGACAAATAACTAGAAGTACGAGTATATCTGTCTCTGTCTAATTAATTTTGGTACCAGAGAATTAATTTTATTATTATTTTGCTCATTACGTATCAAATACAGATCATACGATTAGACCGCTTAACTTATAAGGGATCGTAAGAGGCGACAAAACCCAGCCTACTTGGTGGCAGGGCTTCGCGTGAGGATTATATTATCAGTATTATTATTAAGTCATTAATATTATTATTGGTATTATTATCTTTCGGTGAAGCCTGCCTAGCTAGCTGCCACCCTCAGCCAGTATGTACTTTCTTATATTCTTCTCATTTGTTGGCCGACAACGCATCAGGTATACCGTTGGTTTTGCTGTTGTCCATGGACGACGGTAGACCACTCACCATCAGGTGGCTTGTCTGCTCGACTGTTAACATAAAAAAACAATTGAAAAAGACGGCTTCTTAGCCGTCGGGACGCCTATACTAACCAGTCATGTAAGGCGGGCCTTTGCCGCAACTAGCGGTATTGTAAAATCAAACATAATTACATTTACAGTGGCTCGCGTTATTTTACTTTGTTACAATATAATCGTGTATCATTAACTCTGCCGACATGACGCAATGTTAAGTCTGCTTTTGTTCCGATATTAAAGGCGGTAGATTACAGTAATATTAGGAAAGCTTCAAAATTTGTATACTTTTTCTGTTAAATTAATTAGTTATTCATAAAGTCAGTTGATGTAAAGTGACTTTAAAGTAACGTTTGATATTATGTAGTTGTAAATAATCGACCATCTATTCGTAATAGGTGCTAATAATATTTTTATTAATGCAAGCGAAAGTTGTGTATTTTCTGCACGTAGAAATTAATACATAAAGAGTCAAAGTGGTCCGAAGGTTACGTGGATGTCTGGGCTCTTTGGGGTCGTCGGTCTCCTCCGCATTTAATAAACATTGTCGGACTCGGAGATTTGTTGCGTGCCGATCCTATTACTTGCGACGGGTGACGCGGAATGAATGTGTAACGACAAATATCATGAAGGGTGAAGTGATTACTGCTTCGGCAGCTTAGCTAATACGTTACTTTACCAGCGTAATACTTGTAGAGATGTCACAATAGCTACTGCTCGTGCATTAAATGTTCCATGTTCTTTCTTAGTACTGTTTTTTGTGCCGATATTGTAAAATGTTTCCAGGAATATTTTTCATTTCATATAAAAATTAAATGACTTGGTATTTTAATATGAATTTTGCAGGGGACTTGATATTTGCTGAAGTCAGCCGGAAGGTCACTTCTCCTTGTACACTGCTGAGAACACTTTAAAATGTGTTGTCCTTCAAAACTAAAATTCCATTAGCCCACACATTAATTCAAATCTACAATGATATGGATGTCACTGTGCAGCTGTTAAATTAATTTGAGCGTCTGCAAACTATTATCTTAATTGTCACACTCAAAAAGTTCGATTGAATATTTCAATTTCGTAAGGATCTCAAGTTGTTCGCAGGAACACTCGACTCTTATGTCTCCTGTTTAAAGTATTTCGTAGACCTATTTCTTCTAGTTTACTTCGAAATCGATTTATCAGATCCCCCTACTAAACAGCGTCCCCCCTCCACCGGGAAACCCTTGTTCCCCCGAGTCCACACCCGAGTAGAAAGTATGACTCTTGATACGTGCACACTCATCACCCGTCCCACTCATGCCGGAGAGGGCAGTGGCGAAGGAAGACCCGAGTTAGTTAGTTAGTTAGTTAGTTAGTTAGTTAATCGATTTACTTTTGCTCATCGTACATGTGTATCATGCAGCACACACCTGAAAACTTTCCTTAAGTTTCCTTAACGTAAATCCAGCATTAATTCATTTTCTGGTCCGATGGTTGGTTTGAGGAAATCATTACCTTCTCGTAAGAGATACGGAAACATTCTCGGTATTTAAACAGATTTCTACTTAGCTATGACGCTCGATGAGAATTAAGAATGATCTATCTTTGACATATCTATCTTATTTGATTAGAATATGTATAAAATATATATGTATTATATATGTTTTTAAAATTAAGTTATGCAGTGTGTATAGGCATATACAATCTTTGTCTTGATATATATATATTATTATTTAGTTAGCCATTACGTTTGCCCCACTGTATCACTTTTCCACTTTATGAGCCTATATGAAATTTATGATTAGGAATAACTGGTGCGGTTGTACAACTTTTTATACAAAACGTTTGTGTTTTTCTAAATAATCCCCATGTATCATTCATTTTTTTAAGATTATAGTTTTGTTATGTTATTTAACTAGCTACCGAAGACTGTGTAATAAAAATATTTTTTTTAGATTGGATAACGATATTGCACAACATGATGTTTCGTGTACGATAATTATCAAGCATTGATGTTGAGCTCTCGATATTGACCATAAAGTTAATATACTTACTTTAGTATATTATATTTATGATGTTGACACAGATGACAAGAGTTAAGTTTTTCTAAAATTGATCATCCCTATTTTAATGCAATTCGTATAGCGGCAAGATGTAGAAGAATAAAATAACAGACTTTAACATAAGACATAGATGTTTTAATTATAGATAACTTAAATGTATGTACGTAGACAAAAAAAAATATATGTATAACTAGAAAAGTCCTCGCTTTGCTTCAGAAAAACTACCTTAGGCTTATAAAAAACAACTGCATTGTTTTAAGACTGATTTTTTTCTCGTTTTTTAATTACAAATATATGTATTCATTCATAACTTTTTTATTTATGGACGGATTGCAATAAAACAAACATTAAGTATTGATTGATGCTTACTGCAATACATTAATGAAAACCAGAATGAAAACACTTAAGAAGTTTCAGAGATTAGCGCGAACAAACGCGCAGACAAGCATACAAAACTTTTAATGAAGGCCTCTGTTTTCTTTTCTCATATAACGTTCATGTTCAGAAAGCGATCGGTTAGAATTTTATTACATGTATACATTTATTGGTTCTTGGAGAAATATAACTTTAATTTAATGACATGTTACGTCAAGTTTGTTGTTCTTTTCACGGTATAATAAATAATTTCAGCTGCTTACGCACACTATTAATCATTTACTTTACTTCGCACTTTAATCTCACACATTCGTTGGCGGCTTACCGCGCTGTGCATACATAGAGCAAGTTTATCTTTGACTTCCACAGATTAATCTCGTGTCAGAAATCTGTATCTATGATTTTATATTCTACAATATATTACTGTTCCTAATTCACGTATGTCTAGGAGACGGACACTTGGACCAGGATCACATATATTACAACAATTGATGTATATGATATACTTCTCATTTAAGATGTCTGTCACATTTAGAATAGACTTTTGGATATTAAGGATAGATGTCTAACCAACCTTGGGAGGTTTGATGGTTTTGAGAAATTGGTTAGTTGGACATCTAATTATCATGTCTGTCACAAATAATCTCTGAGGACAGACTTATTTGTGACATTTGTGTAAGTTGCTGACAGCTGTAGGCCGTACCGGACTCAAGCCAACTGCCAAAATGAATCCTATCGTATAACTTACAAGACTGAATTTAGCCCATTTTTGGCTCATTGCAGATCGCAAACAAGATTTTTGTAAATTATAACAACCAAAAACGACGGGTTTATGTGGCTTAGGAAGCACGAAGGCGTTTAAGAAATTTTGCCACTAATTGTCACCTTTTGATCACCATCCATACCCGAATGAACTAATTCACTCGATCACTGATAATTAAAAGAAGTTATTATAACTCGCCTATACTTTTCTAACTTATAATTAGTTTCCAATTTTTTCATTCTATGTGTTGAAGATTTTATTTCATTAAGTAGGTACTTAATGGAACTACATATCTTATAATTTACGATAGTATTGTTGAATAGGTATTTCATTCCATTTACACAAGAGCTGTTTGAGCTACGTGCTTTTATCTCGATTCTATCAGAAAATGTATTCCTAAATAGAATCAAACAAATCTCCAGAGATTTACTTATGTCGGCCATCCCACCGTATCATTACGTAAGTATATTTTTTGTGATCCATTACTCACTACCTATATTGGTTAGAACTTCGCTTTCTGGCGAATTAATCAATTGGGCTTCAACTGTCATTATACAGACGCGTTAATTTCAGTTTTTGTATATTGTTGACGAGGGGAGATTGTTACGTTACGAGGAGGGCCTCGCTTTGGATCGGGAAACTTGATTTTTACGTTTACAAACACTAATGTAATCCTCATTATCATAGAGATTATCCCATACAGATAGACAGACTGATATTTTTTTACGAGATTATAACCTATATAAATATATTCGGAACAGTCTTTCAAATGGTAGAAGAATTATTCAAGTGGGTGCTGGTTCCAGATTAGCTTCTGCAAACTCGCAAAATTCATATTCTCCCTTCATAATATTAATATCTTTATAATATATAGAAGTCTATAAATTTATATTTCGATTCTGTTTGTATTTTCTGAATACATTAAATAATTTTTTTACACTGCCTAAATACCTGTCGGATATTATTTTCTTTAAAAAAGTAATTTATCCGTAATATTTATTTTCATATTTAAATTAATTCCGATTTTAAAATTTGTAGGTTTATTAGTAGAAGATATAACAAAAGCCACAATTGACGCCCGAAAAAATCGCTATATTTTTAGCCCAGTTCAAATGGTGAGATTCTGTCATCGTGGGTATGTATTTTTAGTGTATCTATATTTTACATATAACTTGTTTAACAACTGGCATTGATTATTCTTTTTTTAATATATAAGGTATGACTCGGAGTTAGTTTCTTTTAAGTATGGTGAGGATATGATGATGTGTCCTGAAGATAAAGATACCGAAAGTTCAATAATGTATTAAAACATTTTGTCGCCACATTATGGCCACACCACTAGGCCGTAAAAGTAATTTTGATTATGACCCGTAGGATAACTTATCATCATGCTAAATTTCATTAAAGTCGGTCCATTACTTTTAGAGTTATTGAGTAACATACAATGAGAAAATCGCACAATAATTCTAAAAAAAATTCTGTTCGGATCTATGAGAGAGTCGGAAGAGGCGATAGAAGTCGGCCTGCTTGGTTTGGTGTAAAGATTATATAATCAGTATATGGAATCAGGCACTCAGCCGTTAGCGACTAGTCGTTTTCCGGCTGGGGACTTGAGAGCCATTACTTTCTTTGTTTCTTCATTCATGACGACGCATCGGTGATGCCTGTGGTGTTAATAATGTCCATGGGCGACTGTGACCACTTACCATCAGGTATCTCGTCTGCTCGATTGTCGGCTATTTACATAAAAATAAACTGATATGTACCTACACTTTTATTGAAAAATTATACCAAGCACAGTTTTTTTCATTGTTCATTCACAGATAGATTCTCTAAGGGACGTGACACGTACATGGACAAACAGTAACAATATTATTCGTACTTATTGTTGTTTAACTTTGTATAGCACGTCTTCTTAACATACACATTGAATTGTATTATACGAGTACATTAAAGTTGAGCAAACAAAACGAGCAGTTTGGGAGTCTCTCTCAGTTGCGTACGTCACGGGCTTTTTCGCACAGTCATGTTATGGATAATTAGAACACGAGAATACCATATTAATCCTTTACGTAATCTTTTAACAAACATGTTTCTAATTCTAAGATGTGTTTACTTGATTAAATAAATAAAGCATTTGGTTTAATTTCTGGTCTATTAATGGAAAATGCCAATCTTAATTAGGTAGGCGCTTTTGTTTGATTAGTTAGACCTATGCGACATTGTTTTTACGTAATCTTTTAACAAACATGTTTCTAATTCTAAGATGTGTTTACTTGATTAAATAAATAAAACATTTGGTTTAATTTCTGGTCTATTAAGTAAAAATGCTAATCTTAATTAAGTAGTCGCTTTTTTTTGATTACTTAGAACTATGCGAGGTCGTTTTTCAATAGCCATTGAAAAATTTTTTTTTTTCAATTTGGTTGTTTAAGCATTCAAGGTTGCCTAAACGGTAATTCATTATATTGTCTTGGAACGTGACTAAAATTCGTAAATAAGATTATTATCTTACTATTACTCAATACCGTTATTATTGATGAGAGGTATTTTTTTTTTAAGAATTTAAATGTTAAACATAAGTTATCTGTTGGGTTGTTTTATATTCACTCATTTACGTTTTGGTGATATTGAACCTCACGCAGTTTTGTCAAGTATTGAAAGTTGTTGACATTTCATCCAAAGTAACCTAAAACTGATTGGCCATGAAGCAAATTTAACTTGAAATAACAATGATATATAATGATGAATAAAATCTCAGTTTGCAGTACAAGTCCAGTATCTTGTTAACTATTCTTTTACTATTTAAACATGGGTGAGTGCTCCATACTCAGAACTTGGTCAGAAAATAGAATCATAGTCCGCCATACTCGCCAAGTGGGGATTGCTAGATTACACAAATTTGAGGACATAGAGAGTGCTCTGGTGAGCAGGTACTCTCAAGGTGTTTTCCTTCACCAAAGCGAACGATAATTAATTTTGGATATGTACGTAATTTGAATAGAGCTTCGTGCCGTATTTAAACTCGAGAATATGGTGCGGAAAACCATGTTCAAACTAATAGACTACCGCTCCAATAGTGAATGTCATAGAGCAAAGGATGATGTATATACCCTGTCTGGTTGCACCTCCCTGCACCGTACGTTCAGAGGTTAATATAATTAGATTACTACAGATTTTTTCAGTAATTACACCTGATACGTATGAAACCCTAGTAACTTGCTATACAAACCTTTGTTACCTCCAAGAACAGGAACCTAGCCTCGTTATCTCATTTATTGTTAAGCTGAGCGCACTAGGAACAAGAGATGTCGATTAGATTCACGGATTTACGCCGACCGTAAGTTTCTTAACACTGTATCGTTAAAGAATGTTAAAGTTCCATGGAATGGTGGTACTACGCGCCTGTCATCCTTGCTGTGGTGATGTTCCTGCTGGTCGGCACCGTCATCGAGCTACGGATTGAGGCAGCGATAACACGGATTAGTGAGTTTGTCTTAGATTATTGATACTTGCAGGACTATCACGCATTATTGAACCGATTAATGTCGATCAGTTCATATTTCGATTATCATTTTGGATATAAAAATGAACCGGATCCGATTATGAACGTCCGGAACAGATCAATCACTTTATTGTAGGACTGAAGTATAGTCTGGAGAAAACCGCAGATGTACAGGTAAAAAAAGACTGCTTCAAATAGGTCTAGACGAATCGTAACAAACCATCCGTGCCTAGCAACATGCGAGGATGGAAAGTTGGATGTTCTATTAGTGGCAAAATTTAATGGTTGCTTCATTTTTTTCTGGATGGCACGTCGAGAAATGGCGTGTTGCGGTGTATTGGTTTTCTTTGGATAGTCCTATCGAAGACCAACATAAGAATTCAAGTCAGCCGCAACAATACAATACACTGATATAGACACGTCTCCGCATTCACTGTGCTGCTAGTGGTATAGACTTAAAAAAGGAATATCGCGAATATTTACGATCTGAGAGCAACTTTTAAAAAATCTGTTATATATCCTGTTTCGTACTTACTCCGAACTCTACCGTCCATATTCCGTATTCCTCCCACTCTGTAGGTTTTAAAGAGAAACTTGAATGAATTAATTAATTCCCTTGCTCCACTGTGATGGACTGTTTGATTGTCATCTTCATAATTATGTTTGCACAAGTTATTATGCAAATTAAATAGTAAACTTTTAAAGATATCAATTTGTATTTAATATTTATACAATATTGTCACTAAGTGTTGCGTTACATGTCGTCGTCACTTACATATAATTGTACAGACGCCCAGATTGTTATTTATAATACTTTAACACAATACAATGTAACGACGTACTGTATGTTAGTGGCCTATAATAAATAAATAAATAAATAAACTTTTAATGCTCTTGAGGACAAATCACTTTACTATATGTAACCAATTTTCTTGCTAATGAATTTGATTTGTGAATTAAAATTTCGCTAATACGGTCCATACACGCAACTCAAATAGATGAAATCAAGCCATTAGTTTCGTTAGTAGATAATTTATAATTCAGGATTGTCAACACTCTTCAGCATTTTTATGGTTTTGCACATTCGACGACGAAACGGAAGCTTCATACCTTATGAGTTTCCTTGTGTTTCTGTCCATCTGAAACTTTAGATTTTCTCCAAATTTAATAAATACACACACAATTAGCTGGTGATGAAAACTGAATACGTACTGCTTTCCCTTTATCTCCTACAAGTGTGAGATTAAAATTTAAAATCAAATGTATGGCATGAGCAATAGCTTCTGGGAAATCTATATAAAAATCTTAAGTCCTTACAAGAAACGGAAATATTATTGGATACATTTACATAGGTGTCCATTATACCGATATGAAACATGAGATACGGAGCTAACTGCATTTTTTACATACTTTGAGGATATAATTAGACTAATGTGTTGTCTATCACCGAAGCAAGCGCCTTATTCTTTTATTATATACTCAGTTACCCAGCATCAAGCTCAACTGCCGCAGACGGAAGAACAGCAGACCGATGGGAGCCAAGGTTCACAGGCGACTTCATCAGATGCGCACACCGCTCAGAAAAACCTGGCGTGCGGAGCTCAACTACAGAGCAAGGAACAAGACATATACGAAAATCCACACACTGACAATGGGAAAAACAAAAATGACAATAAATTAGACGTATAAAAAGGATATATATTTTATGACTGTAACATTAATTTTATGTTTTTCCAGTGGTAGGCAATATATTAGTCAATTAATTTCAATCAATATGTCTTGAAGCGAAATAAAGTAATCTAAAAGCGAAGTGGCGTGAATTTTTTTTAACGTTAATTAAATTTTACTATATATAACCATTACATTTTTAGGTTTCTCTTAGAATGTTGAGTTTGGTTTGCGGCTGCAGGGCACGGAAATCTTGTCATTGAACAGGTATGGAGCGTACTCGACCACGCTGCCTCAGTGTTTGTGGGTGGAGGCGTAGTGAATCGCTAACAGGGACTTGGTTTTATGAGTTTTCCAACGTATGGAAGCGTTCAATAAAGTTTGTCAGAAACTATGACCGAACCGAAATTGCAATTAGGGAGCCTCTTGCCAGGGAGTTAGTTATCTATCCAATCCGAGAAAGTTGATAGCTTGACGAAAGGTTAAGTATAACGGTCTAGCAGTCCCCTGAGATAAACTCAAGGTTTGTTCAAAGGATACACCATTGTGTTCGTACTTGATATTCTTTTCCATGTGATATGGAATAAGTCTAGGGTGCTTTATGGGTAGTAATGTTATATAACCAGTCGCTCGCCATCCATCACACTGGAAATATTTCTAAAAATTCTCGTAAAAGCCTAAAATTTCACCTACCTAATCTCAGATCACACTCTAAATTCTATTCCTTAGCATTGACATAAGTCAATAAACTATGGGCGTTTAGTTGACTATTCGTTAACTATGTATGTATGCCAAGAATAGCATTCCTCATAAACGTTCTTAATATTTTTTCGCTTATCACCATGTTTCAAAGCAACCGAGTTAAAAAATCTAGTTACGTCCCACACACCCCCCCCNCCCCCCCCCCAAAAGTATAATGTTTGTACACCTAATAATACAAGTGTAACTGTTATACAAGCAAATATAACGCAAAGTCGATACATATCGCTATACATATGTCATCAATACTGTTGCAATAGAAAATTGGGACCACCCTCACAACAGTAGACCATACCAGTCTTTTGTTAAAGGTCTTTAGGTCAATGCGTTTGCTTATATTCTCAAATCCCGCTTGAACCGCACCAAATGGCCTATTCTTGTCTTAAACTAGTGGTAAATCAAAATCAAACCTGATTTTCAAACTGTTGGGTCACGATCATCTTGCCCTTAAAGTTCTGCCTCTAAATTCTAACGACCACCGCCAAAAATCGCAGATTTTTTATTTCGGTACACATTGAATTTGTCGTACAGTAACCGACAGTAGATTACAATTAAATACATAACTAGCTATTACATAAACAAACATGACACAATCAAATCTAATCTAAATTTGGCCATCAAAGTCAATTGTGGCCTCTATACCCCTAAAATTAGATTTTCGAACAACGCTTGCTACAGGGCCGAGTTAACCGAATTATTTTGCCATAATAATATTCAGTATGGACCAGTTTAGACTAGAAACTAGTTTACGTGCGTGTTGGTCGGAGTTACGTTGCTGTTTTGTTAGTGCACGGAGCTTGTGTCCTGGATTAGTTGGTAGGTGAGATTACAGAATATGTGGGATGATGTTTCAGTTGTTATTTTCTTTATAGAGCGCTGGGCTGCCCAACTGATGTTAACAGGCAGACAATAGTAGGATAAAGTTGGTTATTTTATTAATTACCTCGTAACCTGTCTTCGTTTTGCTTTAAAAAATTCGACGGTAAAATATCCATTTCCCGAGACGAGAAGTATCCTAGATTTTGACCCATAATATAAGTTCTAAATATGCCACGAATCATCTTAATCTGTTCAGTGGTTCTAATATTTTACGTGTCCAGATAGACAGAAATTTGTTTTGGGCCTCTATATTGATAACAAAGTCTGTATACGTAACAAATTCGATGTACAGATTGAACACTTACAGTTTTATTATTATAAATATTTTACAATAAAGATGATGGAATTTTTCCTTAATAGGGTTTAGGATCGAAAAGTGGAGAGTGTGTAATACAAAGTAACATAGCAACAGCTTATTAACATGGATATGAAGAAGAATTTCCGCTGAGAACTTTACGCAGTCTGTGTAAAATTTATCATTATTGTCGAGTTTCGCCGCACAAACGCTACATTTTTTTATAAATCAAATGTTCATATAACTACTCCACATTAAGATTATCTCTGTCACGAGTGAAATAAGCACGCAGAAGATTAATGTCATGTCATGTCTGCCGGTCAGGTGATAACCATATCAATATTGGTATATTGTATATGCACGAATAACATTGTGATTTCACAGAAAGGTACAATGGTTGGATAAAAAGACTTAATGCTTTTGCGTCGCTTTTGAAACAGCAGAGTGTACAATAGACATAGCTATAGGTTCGCTTGGACTCAAAGATAAATAAAAAAACATCTGAATTTTTCTAAATTGTTCTTTAAATTCAATTAAATGCTAATGAAAAAAAAACCATCAACATGTAACCTGGTAGTGAAAATTTCAGAAAATATTAGTGAATGGAGTAGGCGAAATAAGCTGATGTTAAATGAGGCAGTGTTCTGTGATATCATATACGCGATCGCACAACCCACTGGCATATACTAGTCGCTTGAATGCAGTCGTTATAGATAGGAGATCCAAAGTCATGGACTTTGGGTCATGGTGAATGGTAACCAAACTTTCAGTGGTCACATTTTTGCAAAAATATCGTGATCTTACAAAATGGTTGGGTTCCGTAATGAGTCAATTAAATCTTTAAACTGTCGCCGCAATTTAAATATTGTATAATCGCTTCTTAAGAAGCATATTGGAAACTAATTCCGTTATGTGGAGTCCACTCTTGTTGGGGAAACTTCAAAGATTTTTTTTGGACAGTTATACTACAATGAGTTTGGCTACTTCTTATCCTATCCTTATGTATCTGAATGATCCTGATGTATCCTGAGTCTGTTTGAACCTGGAATGATAGGATACGATGTTCTCAAAGTCAGATGTCCAATAGTTTTTGCAACAACCTAGAAGTGCTACTTTTAACCCATCGGTGTTGGAACTAATGCTATCGTATATTCTTGATGAATACATTTGTTCTTTCAGACACAATTTGTTCTTTGCGCCGAACTGTCGAATGGTGTTGATTAACGAGTCACCTTTCAATCGTGTTTTGATTTTCTCTTCTGTTTTTCGAACCTGCTATATTTTCCAAAATTGTTAGCATATACATTCACTCCGAAGTATAAAACGCACTGGATCTCATCTATAATGTTTATAATTCATACAGGTATCCAAATTAAATAAATATACAAAGATGATAATTAAAAAACCTCATTAGCCCATTTAGTTACACCATTATGAAGGAAGGACATCGGATTTTATACCTGAATAATTATATGCGACAATTTAAATGTATACATTTGTATGTCCGTACCGTCCGTAACACAGAAAATCTTAGAATGGGGACGTGAATTTATTTTCTCCACTTGGTCAATGAAGACCCATTACTTTGGTCCATTTACCCATTACTGTGAACTTTGAGTGATTTCAGGGTGTAGAAGCTGTCGAATTGTAGTTGAAACGGTTTTAAAGTATGGATCTTCTGTATACATTGCTCTAACTCCGCGCTTGTATCTAACAGACAGAGCCCGCAGTCCGAAGCATGGTTATTATGCGCGAAGTTAGCGGACCAAGTTCGAACTTCGGCTATAGAAGCGGCAACCAACTGTTTCGGCATTTGAAGTGCTACATTAGCTGTTTCTATTTTGCTTCTTGACTCGGAATTATCTCTCGTAATAACAGAGTGAGTTCGTGAAGTCCTTACTACTTTAAATTAATTACTTATCTAGCAACTAAAAACTACTCGGTTTGCTGTTTTGCCAATATATATTGAAAGTGAGGCACCGCTTTCGTTATCAACAATCATAACTGGTCTAATTTATCTATATAGATACTCATATAAGTGGTCTAGGCTTTTCTTCACACTATAATCTTTTAAAGTATACATTTTAGTATAATAAATAAAATGCATTTATGTTTGTATTGTACTGAAAGCTTAAATCATTGGATCTCATTTCAGCTTTTTTATGATACGAGTTGGTGGATATAAAATTTTTCTTTTTTTCACATAATGCATGGAGTCCTAAATAAATATGCCTACATACCTAATTTAGAAAAAATCATGTGATGTTTTATATGTGTATAAAAATAGCCGCCGATGAGGATAAGAGCTCATCAAATTTAAATTCAAAATCATTTAATTATTTAGGTAATCTGTAAATACATTTATGCACGTAATTTTTGGTTACTACTACCGTTTCGAAAAAGTGTTCTAACATTGAGGAGAAGAATAAAGAAACTTCTCAGCGCATCTTTTAAAACAACACATGGCAATTACAAAGTAAGTTTTACCCTGCGCGGAACTGGTTTCGTCACTGTTATTTCTTTATCAACAAGCTGAGCTTTAACGCGCCACTTAAAAGTTCATCGATACCCATACTCGTTTGTAACAATAAGGCATCGCCGACTCGACGTCACCGTAGATAGAAACGGAGAACCCACTTATTGTTGGCTTTCCAACACTACAACCACAACACGTGAACAACGGCGGCTGTTAGAAGGAGGGTGGCAGCTAGCCAGATAGGTTAAGGACCCTACCACCGTGCACGATTATCTTCAGATTAAACCGAGTAGTACAGGATTCGGTGTCCTCCAACAGGAGGAACCGTTCACCATGACCTCGTCTGCCCACTACGAGCAGAGCGGTTGGCTTGGGCCCAAGAATTCCTCTAATCAACGAACTCGGAACCTCACGCTCAAAGGCCCTGACGGTACCTACTAATTGTCAGTAATCCAATAATTATTCATTAAATCCGTGCAGAAATCTGTTTTTCTGAACGCAACCAGTAACGACGATTGATGAGCAGATCTCGGCGAACTAATGAGTAATAATGGTGCAGTGGAAAGAAATGGCGTCTTCTTTATTTTTACATACGAGTCGCTCGGCAAATGGCATGCGTGGTTTAAAATAAATTGTGAATAGCTTTAGCATAATAGAATAATAGTTTTAGCTTTTATTTTTATTAAAGTATGTAAGAGGTTCCTTAGTAGTCTGATTTCGCTTCGCTTCAAGTAACTTACAACAACAACAAAACACCAAAATCCTCTTTATTGTACACCAAAAACAACCAAAAACCACAAAAACTATAGAAAAGTTTAGATACAATACTTTATTATGTTAGTACATTATTATATTAATTATATTGACACAAAGTGGGTAATATTTAAAAACAGTTACTCTCATGTTCTGTAGCATAGTGTAAGAAGATTCGCACCTCGTAAGTAAGCACCGGTGGCGTGATAAAAGTGTATAGGATTAAATAACGGCGACACCTGAGTTCAAATCCTGTCGTGTCGACAAATTTTGTTTTGTTTGTGTTTATTTTCTTAATACTGTGTGTAACCACATCCAGGGGCGTAGTATTGTCGAGTCCAAGCGATTCGCTAGCGTGCATCTCCTATGCATAATGGCATGAAACCCATCGATGTGTCTCCAAGGAAACATACCGATGACACTGCAGTTGGGCGGCAACACGATCAGCACCCTGAAGGCGTTGTTATACTGGACGCTGAAGTCGTTATACGTGCGCTGCGGTTACTTCCCAAACAGGATACAGTTGTAGAAAATTTGGCAGTACGCCTTAAATAGGGTTACCTTCACGTGGTTGGTACACCGTACAAACCTGGACATATTGCAGCGCCCGGCCAGCGCCCTGCGCTCTCGTTCTAGATTCACGTTATC
Organism: Megathymus violae; assembly: GCA_003671415.1. Taxonomy (NCBI): domain Eukaryota; kingdom Metazoa; phylum Arthropoda; class Insecta; order Lepidoptera; family Hesperiidae; genus Megathymus; species Megathymus violae. The sequence continues at coordinate 1,103,746 of PDGT01000053.1, forward strand.
AATTAGGTCATCTGAAATCTAGTGACCCAGATACTTAAGCCATCTACGCAGCTCAAAGCTATACCTCCAAGATATAAAGGCGGCACATTTGCATAAACTTTCTTATTTGTTTTTGAACACCAGGAACTTGCTCTTTTTCGCGCTGTAACTGAGCCTTTGGGCTTCCATGTACCATTCACAAGCACCTACAAGTTTGCGCAGCGCATTGATCGATGGATTCAGTAGCACCAGATCCTTAGCATAACTGATTGTATTTACGCACACCCTCTCAGCTAAGCTCACCAAGCAATGTACAGATTGAACAGCCGGGGTGAGGTCAACCATATATATGCACATAGATTAGTTCTTACGGTAACTGTTGGTATGGATTAGAAGAGAGTTGATAAAATCTATTTTATGTCCAGGTAAGTATATTGTGTTGTTTAATCTGTTAATTTCACAGATAATTACGTCATAGCAAATTACCAACATCAGAGAATAAACACTTAATTTTCCTAAAAATTGAAAAGAAGTTTGATTGAACACTGTTGGCTCTCATTTGATTGAAATCGGCTCGGCTCCGCGCCTCACAATGGTTCGTACATGATTTGATCGCGAGCACAGCACAATGCGATTGTA
>PDGT01000053.1:1110893-1141387 GCA_003671415.1 Megathymus violae
AAATAAATGGCAACATAAACTCTTGACGCAATTAATGTTCTCGAGGAGCTCGGACGGTCCGGTCGGAGCCTAATTGACTTTTGAATTAGTTAAAAACAACGAATCACGCTAATTAAGCGATCTTTTAAGCTTATTTACGCTGGCGACATTACCACGGTATTATTCGGGTGAGGCGCGTTTATGGGGATGATATTCTTTCGGATAATTTCTTTTAATTTTCGGATAATTTTTTTTAAGGGACTTAGCGACCTGATGTTATTTAATTAGAAATGGTATCACATAAATTTGTGAGTCAAGAACGAAAATTTTCTAATTGTATTTGTTATAAAAATCGAATATAACTTATTTATATCGTTTTTTATTACTGAAGTCTGTTTAAGATATTTTCAGTGACTACTTCAGAATGAGCGTAATGTCTGTAACCAACTGTTAATTGAATATATAGAATAACAACCCCAACTATCTTTCTTTGATATGGGTCAGACATGGGAAGTAAAACACGGTCTAGCTTCAATTTACAATATTGTCCTTGCAAAACTTTTTAATTAAATTAAATTGATTTCATTAATATCTTATTAAGTCGGATGGACTGGCGTCATGGTCGGACATTATCGCAGGCGGATAATTGGTAATTCGAGCAGAGTTACGTTTCCACAAAAATCACTATTTTAACAATAATTACAAACGAAACTTGTAACAGTTTCTAGCAGAGAGACACTAGTTTTCAGCACGGTTGAAACACGAGTGCGCTGCTATAGCGTTTGCCCCTTAGCTTGGCTCTGATTAAGAACGAGTTGCCCAAAGGCGTCTCCAGTCCATGTAGCGCCCGTGTGTAATCATTACCCTAGCACCCTCTAGTAAGCGCACGGTTACAATGGAATAGGTACAAATGTTAACAAATCAATTTGTTAATGTAGGAATAGGTATAAATGTTATGTCAATGTTAAGAATTGTAAAAAAATCGTATTTCATACCAATTCGAGCGGTCAATTTGTATGTAGAGTTAATTTTTTTACAATTTCTATTTATTGAAAATGATATAACATTTATATAGATATTTTAACATGAGAATGTTTCGGCTAGTTACATGAATACAAAATGTATGCAAACCGGGGCACCTTTTACGTGGGGTTGAGTTATAATGCCCGGCGTCGTAACACGGGCGTAGGTTCATTGAAGGTGTTGCGGTCGAAACTCCCTAACACCGCTGTGCCCGTGTGCAATGCACATCCTGCACCATAGCTAAAGCTGCCTTTGGAGTTGCCGAAGGTCGAGTCATAGCAACGTTGCTGCCATTATTTGAGTCACATGCCCTGGTTCGTTGAGTAATTGTATTCATAACCGCCTCAGATACATATTATCTTTTACTGGTAAACCAAGATGGGCTACTATTTGATAGGTGATCCCTGAAATGGACGTTATTGAAGCGCTGCCATGTGTTATCTGGTTAATCAGCACTATGGATGAAACAAGGTGAAACATTTTATGATTGATGTTACGAGGATCGAATGGTACAAAGACCAACCATAGGAACCTAGTATTATTACCTCGTTCCCTGTTTGGTAGAATGGACTACCAGTAAGATAGATTTTAACCGTAACGTGCATGGATTTTTGTATTAGAATATTTCGATCCAATTAGATAGATAATGTTTATGAGGAGACACTTAAAATGCATAATGTCCAGGATGATATAATTTACATTTTAAGTATGACGCAGAACTGCTTACAGGACATGACAATTTCGATGAATATCTGTGTCGGATTGGCGAGGTAATAACACGTTGTCATGTATGTGGAAGGGATAGAGTTGACGTACAACATACGTTTGATGTCTCCGGCTTGGTTGGTGAACGGCGTGGTCTATTTCACCGGATCTCGACAGATTTGAGGCAGATAGGCGCCAGTAATAGTAGCGCCTATGCTGGTGGAAAACGTTTCGTTGAAGACTGTGGTCTTCTTCTGCGAAACCGTAGCAGGAATGAAGGATACCATGTGCAGAAGGTAAATCTCATCTTGAAGGTGGACATGACGGTGCGGTGGTAATTTAAATTTGTTTATATTACCGAGTTGGCGCCTGCTTATGTTTTTTCCTCGAATAGCGCAGATACATTACAGGCAAATGAGGGCCAAACCCATATGATTTATGGATAATAAGGCAACTTTTAATTTCGCAACGCTTAAAGCCTCCGCTATTTCTTTATAGCGGCCCATAAAAATGTCCGCTCTCAATATTTATTGGGGAATGAGAAATGCCTATACATTCGCTGCTGTTGGGTACCGGGCTTCTTTGGTCAATATTTTTTAGGCTTAAGATTGCAAATTACGTTTGGGGCATTTTCTGAATATACGCCGCTAATTTTCGATTTAACCTCCAGTTGCAACAACCTGTACGGTTGTACTACAAAGGTATACTTATTTCTAGATTGCTAGGAAATCAATATCGTTGTTATGAGTTCAGAGTAACTGAAAGATACTTATATATACAAATAAAAAAGTGCACATCTGAGGGTTAAAATTTAGCCTCTTGGATATGGAACCCAAAAAAGAATAAGAATCGTATTTAAGTCCTTCTAGGTGACAAACTTAAATTTTTAATCGCCCCGTCGCGTTTTTAAACATTCTGCATCTGGCAACATTACGTCTGTTGCAATATCATAATACTCCATGGGAAAGTTGTTAATTTTTATCAGTCTGATTACCTTCCATTTTACAACTAATATCAGCTGTGGTTTCATCAAATTTATTTGTTGAATCCATAGAAAAATGTAAACGGTGAAGTTTTCATAATCCTTTAGTTTCTGAATTAATTCTTTCGCCCGTTATTTATCTTTTGTATTCTCTTTTGCCGTGTCATTATTATATCATTTTATTTGTGTTTCGGCAAGAGTGCGTAACACATAAAAATGCAGAAACAGAAGGTAAATATATAAGTGTGATTTAGTAATATTACGGGCGCGCAGCGGACTATGCCGGCAGTTTTGTGATAATTATAATGCTGGCAGCACTCGCAACGCGTGCGAAATATTAACAAGACGAGGTGCGTACTTCCGCCAAATTACGATTGCGGCCATTTTGTTGAATGAAGTTGCTGGTAATTACGATACGAAAAGTAAATGTTAAATTTGTCCTAAATTGTTAAGAAAAACGAAAAAAGCGAAAGGAGAAAACATTTCATTTAAATTTAAAATAAATAAATGTTCACACGCTTATACACTGCACTAATATTTCTGATGTCGCGGATGACATGGACACTTATACATACCTAAGACTCTATTTATAGAAACGTCTACCCTAGCCGAGAATTGAATTCGGGACTTTTCGTCACTTTACTGGGTTACATTATAATCTGTAGTTTAGTATTTATATTATGTACAATTCACATCAGTAATTAATTTTGAATAGGACTATAGTCCTATATAATGTCGGTAAGAGATGTATGAATTGTTTCTTGAGGATTAAGATGAATTTATAAAAGTGTCGCTGGCATCAAAATGATTTGGCAGCAGAAGGCCATTTATAACAACTATCACCAAAATTTATTTCTGTATGTAAATACCCAACAGGTTCACCGTTGCCCATGGACATTAGTAACAGCAAAGGCATCACTGATGCATTGTCGGCCAAGAAAGAAGAAGAAAGAAAGAAAATACTGGCTTTCAAGCCCCCAGCCGGAATACGAAGAGTTGTTTGGCAGCTGATTCCAGTAGGAGGGTAGTAGCTAGCCAGGCAGGCATCACGGAAAGATAATATTTACTCAACTATGTTCCAAGATTTTTTTCCGACCTGAACTGACCTTAAAGTATTTATTAATGCCAATACATTAATTAATTTTAGCAGTAATAGGTGTGTAAGGTACTCCATCCAATCTTCAATCGAAGTCAACCGCCCCTGCTTAAGTTATACATTGATAAAAGTCCACTAGGTTCTGCTACTTTGTGTAGTAGGGTTTTTACATGTCTGGCTATGAATCAGTCTCCTAGAATTAACGCAAATATGTTTAAACAAGTTTCAGTTGAAGAATCGGTTTGACTAGCAACTCTCTCGGAAAGTTTACATTTCTACGGCACGAAAGACGCGTTTTGATTGATCATGTGTAATGCGTATCGCGCAGTATTAGAATTGTCTAAGTTCATCTATACCAGGGATTCCCAAACTATTTAGGGCAAGAGACCCCTTTTCCAAAATGAAGTGATACCTCAGACCACCATCGACAAGTTACTTTAGAAATCCACCACCATCCACTAACTTACAAAACCCTAAAAAAAAAACAAAACACAACTTATTTAGTATCTTGGAAGGTTCAAATAAGAACGTATTAATTAATGAGGGGTCGATTTTTAGACCTCGTCGATCCCCAAAATTAGTTTTCATTTATGTCGATCCCTGGGACCACTTTGGGAATCCCCGATCCAGGGCTACATCGCCCTTTACCATCAGGTGGAATTGTGGTCGAGCAATAACTTACAATAGGTAAAAAAGGCTAATGTCGGTCTGTTTCTTTGATGGCTGATATAAAATAATTATACAATTATTTGTCCATTTAATGATTTACTCCGTTTCTGGAATATTATTCGACTTTGGTGCGGTTTTTAGTGTATTTTACCATTGGGTTAACAAGTATCCTCTGATAATGGTTATCTATGATATTAGGTTGTGGGTCTCAGGACCACATATTTTGAACTAGTATTTAAGTTTGTGTACTTATTCAAACAAATATTTTACATTACATTATTTATTTTAATTGAATTTATTAATAACAATATTAACAGTGTTTTACATTTTGCCTTATTTACAGTTACTACGAAATCGCGAAGTGTTTTTGCTATGAAAAAGAAGTGGCATAAAAACTACATAACAAGTAAGACTAAGTAGCTGTGAATACCAAATATACGCTTTATATTGTATTGCAGTTTTTTATTCAGGGTTCCATAAGGGAAGCGAGGTGGGGTCGGTAGTGGTATAATAAAATCAACATTTATGTGCGGAGGCGCGATGACGTCATAAATAATGAACTTTGTCCCTTTGCCTGCTGATGTATGTACGCTGTGTGTGCCTTCATTGTTGTCGCAGCGATATATTTGTACAGCCGTGCGTTTTGACATCTGTTGTGTTTGTTACTTTCTTGTCAGTAATAGATATTAAAGACAAAATACCAGTTTAAAATTATTCCATTCTGACACAAGTGACGTATGATACTAATATCAATAAACATAATAAGTTACGCTAGTATATTGAATTTATGCTAATATCTTTAGTAAGAATACACGTAAAACTCATATATATGTATATCCTTAATATATACACCCTTATATATACACCCTTTTGTGCAATATTTGTACTTTAAGCTGTATATCATTTAATAATTCAATTGTTATTTTTGATTTTATTGTGTACGATTTTAAAAGTCATTTTATCGTTTTAAGTGATATTTTAGACAAAATTTTTAGTGTACGTAATTCTGTGTTATAATGCATAATGATGAGCATATGGGTGTTTACTTGAAATAAAGACTTATTATTGTTATACATTTTTATAACTTTCCACTATAGAGTGGTACTGTATAGTTGTATTTGTGTGCTATTCACCCCGAAATGGGTTGATGTGAAATCAGGTGGTGCTGTTCAAAAGGGGAGTGGATAGACATTTAGATAAGTTACAACGTTCAACATGTTACACTTCATCACCACTTACCATTAGATGGGGTTGATGTCAAGCGTTGACTTACGAGTATGTAACTAAAATGGACAGTCATGATTGTGTGGACACGTTAATTATTGTCCTTTTTATCTGTCATAGATTAGTGGGAATAATTAATTTCATAAAGATACGATATAACGGGTGCTAAACGAGAGAATAGGAGGTCACGCAACCGTTGGTGGCTTCATAACACGCATTTCAAACGTGTCGTCCATCAACCGCGACGGAAGGGACAGTGCAACCGAAACACGAAAAAACCAATTCAATCAGCATTATTTTACTTGCGTTTAAGTAGTATTTGATCAAATATTGGCATATAATATGAACGTAAGTGATGTTCCGCTGCATTTAAAATCAACCAAAACGATTTAACCGTTAAACGTTATGTAAAGGCTTTGAATTAAAACGGTCTTGGAAGCCATGGGATACGATAACATGCTGAATAGACGTCGGTTCACATTTACCTGAAACTAGAGGCCCTTGTCAGGGGATTATAACATATTGTGATAGTGACGTTGCGCTCATAGACCCGCGGCCGCGTGTTAGGGCGCACCGCCGTCTCATTTAAAAGCCTTCTACACTTGACGAGATCAATCCATTCCGACAATTTTTAGCTCTAATGCGTATATCGTTTGACAACTGAGATCGTCGATTCAGCTGCTAACCTCAAAGCTTTGGTTCACTAATCGTATCACCCAACAACCAACGTTGATTCATATCTGATAATACGGAGCTATTAAGTATTACGATTTTGGCAATATAAGGTGAATATTGATTTCCAATAGTCACTGGGAGTTAATAAAGTTACGTAATAAGAAGACTAGAAATGAAAAAATGAATGAATGAAATTTCCATGAATAGATCACATACTTATCCATCTCTACCTTTCATTTATTGATGGATAATAATCGAGAATATATATAGGTAGTAGTTAAAGTATTAGTAGTAGTAGTAGTAGGTATGGTTTAGGGATAAGACAGGAAATTGTACGTACTATTGTTAATCGTTATGTTATCAGTTTAAAATAAATGATTGTGTAAATTTGTATTGTATTGAATTGTTCCTTATATAGGTAATTTCGGAATCTGATACATTTTTCATGCAATTTGCAGCGCTGGTTAATCTAATTATTCATTATTACTTAAATGTAATAAATCTGTTGATAATTCCATTTTTTCCATAATCAAATAGCAGGGACAGGATATGCAGGCTAGGACGTTTTTGAAGACATCATTATTAGAATTAAGATAGTAATTCAGCACCATTTGTATTTATATGTTTTTATATACTCGTATGCGCGTGACATTGTGGCAACACTCGACGAAAAGGAGGAGAGAAACGGAGGGCGTGCCATCTGTCATATTGGCACATACAATTTTCGTACTCGCCAACGAATCTGAACGTCTTATTTTAACTTAGTCAAAAATGTAAAGAAATCGAAATACGATCCATTAAACAATCGACGAATTTTAATCGGAACTGTCCTCATCACAAGTATCATACAAAACAGTTTTATATATACAATGAATCGTTAATCATATGTCAAATTTCCCTGTACGACAACAAAAATAAATTAATAATTAGTTGTCGTATTGAAAACGACAACATAAAACACGTTCCTCTTAGCGTTGCGCGATCTCGGCGTACGTGAACGGTTATTTATATATGCTCACCGAACCCCATTGTGTAAGGCTAAGGCTACAGGGGCGCAGAGATAAGGCCACTGTAGCGTATTTTAGCTTATTTGAGCAGCGTCGTTAATTGAGTCGAGGCAGGCGAGTTACACAATGCATATTAAAATGCGTCTGAATATCAAACGAACTGGGGGCTTCAAGGTGTTGGTTCTGTTCTTTCAAAGAGAACGGAACGAAAAAAAAAAACATCCTTTTAATCCGTCGTACCAATGAACCCCAATATAGAAATTCAGTCGATCGAATTAAAAAACTTTGAGGTTGGTAATGCACTTTCATGTTTCGGTGCAGGTATGAAGTTGTCGGTCAAATTGTTGCGTTGTGTTTGTGTTAAATTACACTGAAGTCGTTAACCCACATCGGAGGAGCTTCGTGCGGCATCAGAACTTCCGCCACATGGTTGGATTAATGACCAGCTTATCCCGCCAACTAGAACAAAGTGTTTGATCTGCTCCGATATGAGATGCACATGCCTTACAGATCACCGATAATGAGTTGCGTCCAAATTGGAAGAGGTCTCGCACAACGCTCGTTTACTCTCAATAAAACACCCATTTGATGTCCGCGGCCGCGTTGACAAATAGGGCAACTAAGAAGCCTCCATTTGCAGGATAGCACGGATAGATTATTTCAAAACCAGATATAAAACGGCTGCAGTAGTCACGAGATCCTTCTGTATGCTCGCTTTACTTTCATATCATTAAATACATGTAAAAGAAAACAAAGAGAAGATATTTCTTTTTTTTTTCATCAGAGAAAATACGAAATTATTCTCCGTTCATTTTCAATGGTCTTTAATACACAAACATTAAACATTATTTTCTGTTCTTTATTTTCACAAACGTAAGGTCCATTTCGATATAAAAGCAAGATTGTATTAACTCGTTCATATATAATTCAGCGCACTTCAATAATGAAAGTTTAATAATAAATACGTTTTTTATCAGTAACAACTTTAAAAGTCTTTGCCGATATTTATGGTACATAAATATATGTATATATTAATATTTCGAAAGCGGTTCGACTTTAATTATTATTGGAAGGTGTAGTTACTTACAAGACGTTTTTAGGATACATTATTAGAACTGCAATGATAATCGATTGAATCTCCCATCAAGGATGTTTATCCTGTGAGCAAGAAATTATTTCTTCGGAATTATATGCATTGATGTCATCAGTTACAGCTATTATATGACTGCGTTTCGTTTTATTCACGGTTCTCATTTATGCCTGCTTGATATATTTTATATCATTATAAAATATTACACTGCTAAGTTAAGTTGTAAGTAATCATTTAAAGGTCCTATTGGTACTTATAGAATGTAAACTTTCCAGAATGGAAACTGTTAGCAGTAAGTAAATAGTAAATTATGTTGTTTGTACTAGAATAATCAACTAAGTATTATTATGTGGTTTATTTATCTTTCACAGGCGATTAATCTCTAAGGTTCGTCCCTACTTTTATGGACATAATGAACCTTGTACCTACTTTCACCATGAACTAAGATGAACTGACAGATAATGCCTTTAACGATTAAGTTCGCCGTTGTAAACCTTATATTAACGATTTACGAAAATGTAAATGAATAAAGCCCCCGACCCCTAGTTCTGAAATTTGGGCGTCCGAGAAGATTTTAAAAATGAATTTTTCTTATGAAAATGAAGTTTTCTGGTATTCTTGTACACCCGCACGTTACAGTCAAAGTTATCAGATATCTATCTATCAGTTAAGTAATATCTCAAAAGGGACTTAGCGAAGTTTTCACTCAAATTTTCAATTAAAGACTGTGGGATTGGTGCGGGCGCGTGTGATTCGACGGAAAGCAGCAATTAAAAACTCCATAACCAGCGACGAGATTGCAGATTGCATTCCCGTTAAGACCAGGGATTTAAATCCTTTCAATGATAAAAACAACGATATTGATGTGTATCGTGATTTGCCAACGTGTATTTAGCAGTAAAGTCTTGTATAAAGCAGTGTGCCTTCGTTCTTATAATTTGAGTAAACAACTTCGGACAACCCCGTAGTCCAGTTGGTGGTGATCCTGTCTGCTGAACGTGGGGTTTCACGTTCGGGGCAGATATTATGTGATAGATAAATGTTTGTTTTTGGGTTACGGATGTTTGTGATGTTTTATTTGCGTATGTCCATGGCACCCGCAACACAAGGAGTCCTAGTGCGTGTGTGCATGCGGGAAATTTTTAAAAATAAAGACCTTAAATCAAGTAAAATATTTTAACGACAATGTTTATTTCAATTCGAATTTGGTTTTTGAAAATATTTTTTCGAAGTCAACTTATACCATCGCTTCAGCAGTTCTTGGAGCAGTTTACAGTTATAGCGGTTCCTGTAAATTGTATTCTATTGAAAATACTTTATGTATCGCTGCATCCAGCTATGATTAATATAGCGTTGATTTTACTGAGAAATCAAAAGTTACTGTTAATCTATTGTTATGGTCAACGCAATCGAACGAATTTTAAACTCACAAAAAATTAATGTACTGTGTTACAGGTTTTATATGTCGAAGACCTTTTTGTTCTAAAAGGACAACGCTTTTGGAACATTATTGTTTTCATAGGGCGAAGAGTCTTTTATGTAAAAATACAATAGTTTTGAAAGGTCGAAGAGCTTTTTCCTGTCGTGACTCAGATTTACGTTAAATCCAGCGTAAGAGAAGTTTGATGTTAGACCATATATGTTAGACAGTGGTCGCAAAGATAGCATGTCTGCTTATTATATCTGTATTTCTTATTATGTGTGAGAGTGTGAGAGTTTGAGCGGTTATAGTTATGTCTATATCTGCGACAGTAACGCGATTTCTCGCGCTGCATATCCACAAACTGAGGTTGCATTATCGTGGTATGTACGCGGGCCGTAACATGAAAAATTCATAATCACGGCACAGACTTATTGGATTGAGTTCTAGGTTTTATGCCTATTCCTGGACGCTATCTTGTGTATCCACGAGTTTGAGAATGTGTGTGTAACAGTAAGTGTATGGGTAGGCATGCGCGTGGAGTAGTAAAGTTGTGGCTGCGTCTTTTGCGATTGTTTCAAATGACGGCGCCCCTCTCTTTGTTGTTGTTTCAAACCCCTACAACAAAAATCCTATATAAAAAGCGTGCGACGTGGCAACGGAATATTTCTCCCTGCTCAACAGCGAAGTTTAACACCAGAGGCTATTGACCCATTTCTAGTAACTGGCCGGGGATGGTGGGTTTTCTCTCCACGCATGGGCCGCGCCTTCGGTGTTCACAGGTAGTGTAGGAAGACAACGTAAATATTGAGTCATTTAATCGAAGACGGTTTCTGGGTGCCCGGTGCACATGCTGTGTCGATAATATTAAAAGTTTTAATTTTAATTCGGAGTAATTTATTATCAGGGAAAATAATATCAATGTTATAAGATTTGGACCAAATCTAGTTTATGACGGGTGAAGCTTTTGCTGGTGGTGCTTTTTTTTAAGCAAGATGTCTTCCTTTACGTTTTTTTTTACATAAAATAAGTTAATACTTGAGAACAATCCGACCTGATAGTAAGTGGTGAAGAAGTCTAAGATGGTGAACGCACTAACTTATTAGCCTATTCACTCTCCTCTTGAAGACTCCCACATCGTAAGCAGCCGGGAACACCGACGCGGGCAAGTTATTCCAGTCCTTTGCAGTGCGCATGATTAATGAAGACGCAAACCGCGTCGTCCGTACAGGTGGTATGTTCACTACGTAAGGGTGGATGCCTGCCGTACGTCGATTTGTCTTATGGAGGAACGGCGATGGGGGAACTAATTGGAGCAATTCCTGTGCACACTCTCCAAAATGTACCCTATAGAAGACCGAGAGGCTAGCAACCCTGCGCCTGTGCTCAAGGCTTTGCAGATTGGTTTCAACCAGATCTGGGTCATCAATGAGCCTTGCACGCCGCTCCATCGAGTCCAACGCAGATAGATGACATTTGACAGTACCAGCCCAAATGTGTTACGTCTATATATACTCAAAAATTGCAAAAAGGTTGAGTTGGATTATGCAGTCACTTATATTAAAATAAATATATATTATGCGTATTTTCTAAAATCTATTATGTTAGAATGTGAAAATTAAGATGAGTACGCTTACGAAGTTGCCATTTAAATGGAAATATAACTCTGGAATGTCTGTTTCGACGAATGTTACATGCTCTGTGGCGCTTCAATAATAATAGTGATGTCAACCGGGCGAACACAGTGGAGTATACTAATAATGCAGCTCGCATGTAACTAATAAGTTTGAGTCAGTTCTGATTAAATTTTAATAAAAAAAATTGTATTTGCGAATACAATTTTACTTAATTCCTATTCCTTCTTGATATAATTAAACGTGTTTATAATTAACACGTCACGTCACGTCACTTCATCTTAAGTTACTTCACGACATGTCACGTCACGTCAGCTCTGTCATCGTGCCGAACGTGATCTACAAATTTTTTACATGTGTGATTGATATTATTTATATTTAATTTATTGAATCAATTATTTTTATAGATATTCTACTTTGCTACAAATACTATAATCACTTTGTAGTATCTTAGCTATGGAGAGGAAGCTACGCAAAAGAATTAGTTATTTAGTGCATATATTTCAACAATATATGTATTTATAGAAAGTTTATTTAACTTTTTTAAATTGATCTTTAGCGTATGTTTACTTACGTATGTTTATAATGAAGACATAACATTACCACAATTTATTTTGTCAGTAACAAATATGAGGAAGATATCACAATTAATAAAATATTTGCAATAATGACATCTGGAGCTGGTTACGCTGTTTATTTGCGAAATTAAAACAATTACTGAATATCTTAATTTTGTCCTGTTTGATACAAGATTTTATTAATAAACAAAATTTCTACTAAGAAACGATTCGACGCGAACATTTCAATTTCCGACCTCTTGGCATGGAGATGGCGTAAATCCTGAAAGTAATTTGGCTTACGAATGAAACTTTCACTGACAATCTTGCACATTTGGACTACCATCGGAGAGTGAACGATAAATTGTCAACGGAGTTCTTTTTAATAACTCTAATGTTTTTGTAACGGTAGTGACTTCACATTTTTTATGGAGAGTTAAATAATTGATCAGTATAAGGCGAGTCGCATCTGTGCATGTATGAATAGTCTTTACACTGTGCAGTATTAACTCTAGTTAGTCTGTGATTTTTCTCTCTCTGTATGAGCACCCTTTATAATGTACATTTCCCTTGTACGTTAATTTTGTAATTATAAATTAAATTAAATTTCAAATTGAAAATCATTTAATAATTTAAGGATTATATAAATATATTTATGCACATAATTTTTTACTTCTACTAACGTGTTCACTTAATCGTATCCATCCTGATAAATTTAACTACAAGTTTCATCCTACAGGACGACAACCCCATCTATATGATGGACTCTCACAAACTCATCCCCACACTAGCATTCCTTGTCTTTGGGTACAAAACAACAAATGAGACATCAAATAGTTGTATTTGATCCACGAACAAACATCCGCCTTATAATTATAAACTCCAAATAAAGAACCGTAAGAACCTACCACAATAACATTTATAAGAAATGTCTGCCCCACCCAGGAATAAAACCCGGAACCTTTAGCTCTGTGAGATCGTGAACTGAGGTGGAAGCTCGTAATCATAAGATACATCTTTAGACGAGCGACGGATTTATATGGGCTGTTTACCTAACAAATCCCTTCTAAATCTTCGAGTAATATTTTGGATTTTTTTATGTGTGTTTTTAACTGGGAAATGGCTATGCTTTATTACTTAAATCTTAGCATTCCCATTCCGTAGTCGCTCACAGATTAGTCGCGGGTTCTGGGGTTTGAATTGCACAGTAAAACCTTTATTAAGAGAAATTGATTAACTTAATTAATTAATTTTCCTTCTTTTCGACTCATTAGTCAGATTCAAAGCTTTAATATCTAAACTAAGTTTAATTCAAATACATGATTCACTTTTGCTTGTAATTTCCGATAAACATACGGCATATTTTTAAATTGTGTACGCATATATAATACCAGTATGCTAGACAAAAAGGTACTGACGTCGGTAGTACGAGTATAATTTGATATATAATATTTTAAAGAGGAAAGCTTTTTTTTGTGTGTTTGTAACGAATAAACTCAAAAACTACTGAACCGATTTTAAAAATTCTTTCACCATTAGAATGTTACGTTATCCCAGAGTAACATAGGCTATATTTATTATAAAAATAAAAGTACACCACTGCGAAGTTGGGGCGGACGGCTAGTTTAAAATAAAGCTAAATAATAAATCTCAACTTTATGGCTTCCTTGTTGTGGTTTGTGTATGTGTGGGAATGCGCGCGCGTGTGCTTGCCTGTATTCGTGCAATACGTGCGTGCGTGAACCATAAACAAGTGCGAGAATATGTGTTAATTTAAAAATGAAACATCGTTAATTCAAGTAAAAAAAATTACAACTTTGGTAATTTCTCTTCAAAGAGCTCTATTACCAGGGGTTAATTAATCACATCGACTCTTGGCTTTAAATACTTCTAGTTTTCCAACCTTCTCTTAATTAAAAGCAAATTCACATAAATATTCAACTATTTCACAACGCGCTTCTTGCCGCTACTGCAGCAAGTCCCTTGAATTAACTGTAAATTAAAAAGAGAATTTATAAAAAGTCCATCTCTATTATCCGAGAAATGTTTACGGTGTAATATCGGAGGCAAAAGTAGCTTCAGGGTTTCCACGATTCGCTACATTTCGTTGATCCCGTTTCGTTTAGTTTCGTTGTTCCCCGGGCTTTCTACAGGGAGTGAATAGTTTCATGGAATCGTTTCATGCGCGAGAAATTTATCAGCAATTCTGTCTCGTTAGTCCGCGAATATTAAATTTACATATATTTCGTTTCATTATAATTTAGCGAATTTTTATGTTAATAAAATAAGTTGATGATGCGTCATCCATCACGAATTCTTATAATGTACTACATATTTTAACACTGAATACTTTGTGAGTATTTGATTACATAACAATAAGGTTTGGTATACAAGTATAACAGCATTCTCACGGCATTGTTTAGTTAGATTCGAAGATACTACATACTAGATAACATCGCTTTATTGTTGGTCTAATAATTGCCTATTCTGGATGGTCTCCAGCATATCATATAGTGTTATAGTCACTAGAATATAACATTATAAATAAAGATTTAATTTGGTAACCAATTTGTCGAACCGATTTGTTGACAGTTCACAAAACACGTGATATTGAGTTATTTGATGCTAATTTTCAATATATTTAATGTCCAATAGACAGGACCTTTTAATCTAAAGTAAAATATGTAACCATTTATATTCAATATGTTTGTAATAATTATAATATTTTATATCTTATATTTAAACCTGTAAATAGCTACTAGCGGTTTTGTTATCTTGTGCTTATGAATTTCTCTCGCATTCTGTTGCTTTGAGTTGGTCGCTTTGGCCTCAAGTAGGGTGTGGCCGAGTGCAAGCGTGTTTATTATTTCTTATAGCCAACAACTAAGTGATCACCGACCAATATTAAAATAGCCGACAAGAGAGAAGTCTTCAATGCAATAGCGGCATCTTAGAAAATATCGGTTTACTATCTTTTAAAACTACGTAGAATAACTTTGAAGTAACTTTATGGGACACTATACAGGTATTCAACATAAAGATGGGGACCAAGTCAAACAGATCCTCACTTGTAGTACTCACTAATAAAAAGCTGAAGGACACGCAGCGGGAAGTTATTAATCTATATTGAACTAAATGGCTTTGTTGCTTAAAGCAAAAATTATTGGTAATATCAAAAACAACACTAGTATCTATCAAATAATGAAATTTTAACTGTTCGCTTAAGGATATATGAGAAAAAATATTACTACGGGCCTTTTTAACGCAACATAGCTCAAAACAATAGTTATTAGAATTTTTGTTTGTTTGTCAGACTAAGCAAAGCTGGTGGCTCTTTCATGGGTAGATGTGTAAATATTTATAATAAAATTCCATTAAAATTGACAGAAATGCCATATTGTAAATTTAAAACTCACGTCAAAAGCGTTCTTATGCGGAAAGGTTATTACAAACTTGATGATTACTTTCCGGATAAGACTGCTTGGACATGAGTTTAATATTATTAATGATATTATTAAGCCAGTTTAAGTGCGTTCTGTAAAAGTGAGTAGGAAAAAAACTCCTCGGGAGTTTCTTGTCGCTTCTTCTTCCGAGACCACTCACGGTAGGGATTTGTTGAAGCGATGGCGGAGTTTGACGTTCGAAAAGTGTTTGTAAAAACCAACATCGAATAAAATATTATTTCATTTCATTTCATGTTTGTACGTTTTTATGCTCACCAATCCCAGAAACGGCTTGACCGATTTCGTCATGGTTTCACCAATGTACTGCAGTAAGCACTATTAATATTTAAAGTTGGTTTCATTTCAATTCGTCTATGAGTGAAAAAGTTATAATTTAATATATCACTAACTCATATTACGGGAAAAACCCAGTGCTAAAACAACGGAGGTGCTATTTCTAAGAGTTAGGCGTAGTTTTTCTGAAGCGAAGCGAGAGTAGTTTGCTAGTAGTAAAATGTAGAGCTATACATTGGTTCAATAAATAAATCTCCGCTATTCATTTACACCCTACTTTTATCATTGCCGTGTAACTCTTCGAGCTGTGCACTCAAAGCAGGTCCTTGATTAAATAATTCAAATACGTAGTGTTCTGTGCTGTTATTATCATTGTCTGCTATTTTTGTACATTTACCAAGTACTGTTCTGTACAGTTCTTCTAATTAAGAAAATATTTAAGACGCTTCTCCTCTAACAGAAGAATGTGTTCTTTGTATTGTATGGTTTCGAGAATATAACGCGAGAAATGAAAATATTTTTATGAAGCTTTAGGCTGTTTTCACGTGGTATACAACACTATTAAGTATTCCTTGTTTATTGAAATATATTATATAATAAAAATATATAATATTAAAATCATTACACGACGTAGCCTTTCGTGTATTGGACAGATTTTCATTATATTCTTTATTTTTCAGTCTGGCAGATTTTATACAGTAATAAATTTATATTTATATGTATTTATTACAGTAACTAATCACAAAATTCTATACAGGTAATAAAATTATAACTGATCATTTTCTGTGCATGAAGAATATATGAGAAAAACTATTACTAGGGGCTTTTATTAACACATTAGAACCCAAAGCAATGGTTGTTAGAATTTGTGACTGTTTTTCTGTGTTTATGCGCGCTAATCTCAGAAACGACTTAAACGATTTCATTATGGTTTTCACTAATGTAATGCAGTAACCATCACTTAATATTTAAAGTTTGTTTCATTGCAATTCTTAGATAAATAAAAAAGGTAAAAAGAGATAAGCGTTGTCCTAAAACAACGCAGGTGCTATTTCGAAGCGTCAGGCGTTTCAGTTTCAGTCACTACTATTTACGTAGATACACAATTATTAATGGTTCTATTTTAAAAAAATGTATGGTAAATCTCTCGACTTCCTGCACTTCCCATTGTTACCGGTGGCATAGACAAAAGAAGAACGGTACATTACAGACGATAAAAACCTAAAAAACAAATATTGTTTCTCAAACTTATGTATGTTCCGGTTGGAGATCAAGCATGAGGCCCCTTGCTTGTCAAGAAATCAATTTTAGTCATTAAGATTGATTTGTTATTTATTTCAACCTCTTTCTTCAAATTACTTTTTTCATAATTTCAAGTATAGACTTTCACTAGGCAGTTCACAGGTACAGTTACTAGGCGACAGTTTACAGAGTGTAAGTGTGTTTTATTCAGCGCGAATTTTTATTTTATTCATAAAACCGAATGGAACTCCTCATGTCACAGTTGCACCTTTGTAAAAGTAGTTAGGATATGCGAAGCCTTATTGCAATTGCAAGTTTATAATACACTTCTTTTAATGTGTATGTAGTTTTAAATTGCAAATTTTAATTTTTGGCAGAGCAATTATCCCGTGCTGAGCTTACTTTAAATTAGAAAAACTAGTTCTTTTGCTAAATTCATATGAATATGCAGAAGCTTATCTACCATTGTAATAAGAAGTCGGTACTTTTATTTTACTAGTCAAGTTATACTGCATACCCTAAACAATATTTATACGAACCCCGGTTTTAAAACTAAGTGGTGTTCTCGAGGTTGCATTCTTCATATTTATATTTTAAATAATAAATTAAGCACTGGTGGTAATTTAACAAACACCACGAAAAATATCATAGCGATTTTGTGAATAGCGAATCATGATAAATTAGCAAACTGTCCTCGTTTCGCTTCAGAAAAACTACCTTACGCTTAGAAATAACATCTCCATTGTTTTAAGACTGGATTCTGTGAATTAGAAATACATATATTAATTCATATTTTTTTATTTACAGATGGATTGAAATGAAACGAACTTTAAATATTAAGTGACGCTTACTGCAAAACATTAGTGAAAACCGTAACAAAACCGGATGAGCTGTTTCGGAGATAACCGTGAACAAACGCACAACCAGACGGATAAATATTCTAACAACTATTGTTTTGGGTTCTATTGCGTTAATAAAGGCCCCTTATATTAGTTTTTGTCATATATCCTTAATGTACAGAAAGCGATTAGTTTGAATTTTATTATATATATAGATTAATGTTATGGTTGTATACTTTGATAGCAGTGGTAGCCTAGATGTTTCAATGTCGTTCCCCGCATCCTGCACTCATAGAGTTCGAATCCTGTATGTGGCTTGATTTTTTTTTATGTGCAAGTTACAAATTAAATATCATATACTTAGGTAAAGAAAAATATTCTTCTCTATACTGTTATCAAAGTGTATTATATTATTATCAAAGTTCTTTATACTATTATCTAAGTACTATTATCAAAGTATGTATATGTATCTGCCAATCTGCATTTCGACTGCTTTAACCAGTCTTATTGTAAGAAGCTTCCCAGTGTTCCAGTATTGTGGGTTGTAATGATCAATCATTGATCTGAAATTGTTTGAAGTTCCATAAAGTGTACATAACTCATGGGTCAGAAATGAAATTCAAATGGAAGAGTCCTGGGTGCATGTGTTGTATTATTTCTAGTTGTATGTCAATGATAGCTGCGCTTGTTAGACGGAATCATATATTGGGGGTGTACCAAAGAAATCGGAGCATATTTTAGTATGGTGTATGTTTGTGTAATTATAGTTTCTGAGTGATTACATGATGTGAGGATGTACATTTGAATTGCCTCTAAACTATATGATAAACTCTATCGTGACGAAACAAGAACTTAAATGTTGAAAAAATTTGAAATAGTCTTCGAGAGTATTTCAATAATTGTTTGACCTTTTAATTTAAGAAACTTCATACTCTCACAATAAAAACTTAAAAGGACCGAATGTTATTAAAGAAATTTGTTAAACGGTTACTTAAAAAGATTCGACTATCTTTTAGAGATATTTATGTATTTTGATATTTTTTACTTCATAGTAATAATAACTAAATATATTATGGTGAACGCATATTAAAACATACGTGTAAACGATATGTTAAGTGTGGGGCTGAGTGAACGGGACTAGCGCGGCTCGCGCGTCTGTAGTACTCCTCTGCTCGGCTGTGGGTTTCTGATTGCCACGTCGGAAGGCTGGTGCGCGCTTATTTACGCTTGTGTTTATGCTAGATTTCTTTCTAACACTTTCCCCTATCTATCTGTCGCTCTTCGCTTTCTGTTTTATGTACTCATTCTGTGTGTTGAACAGTATATGTAAAATTTATGTGTAGTTTGCTTTTATTGTTTATGAAAACTGACTACAATGTAAAGGAATAAACTGAGGTAGACGTAAAATTTATAAAAATGCCGAGTTGTTTCGAGTGAGAGTACTATTTGTAAATGTGAGGAATAGGTTTCCCAAATAAAAACAAGACCTGGTTACTAGTACATGATATAATATAATAAGTACAAAATTTTCAAGATATAAATCAGTTCTCAGTTCCCAGATACGCTTACAAAACAAACAATACTCTCTCGTGGAAGAGTAAAAACGTCATGTAAATGCAAAATTGCCTATTTCGGCCGTACGCGATATCTGATGGCCCGTCACGCGGAACGTTCGCCCAGGGCTGTTAGCTCTTCGTGCCGGCTTGCTTTGCACTGCGATATTTTAGTACTTATTTTATGTTATGTAAAATCTGTGTTTATAGCCCCTACGGGTTTTGTTAACCATATGCCTGTCACTATGTGAGACGCAAAGTTGAATGAGTGTCTGTTAGTGACTTTAATTGAAGTACGAATACTTCATGATTTGACTAGTAATGAATGCAAGCGATAAGTGATAAATATGGGGTTCTAACTGAAGAAGAAAAAAGCCCAAATAAATTTATGTATTAATAAGGATCACAATAAATAAAATAGTCACAAAATGTAAATAAATAATGGTACTTACCGTGGCCTTTAAACACATTTATAAAATGATACAGTATTCATAAAAAAATTGTTAATATGTACCATTAGAAAAGTGGTACGAACAATCATTAAACAAGAAGATCATCAAATCTTCAGCTTATCTTCTTCATCTCGACTCTGTCCTAATTAGTCAGGGTTTCCTTCAGATCACAGTACAATCGCTGCATTGCTTATAGTAACTGAAGATGGCCATGTATAATAAATCCTTTACGTCGTTAGTCCATTTATACTTTGGCAGTGCGTTTAACTTTGTAGATTTTGACGTTCTCCTTCGGATTATGGAATGCCTTAATATATTTTCACCCACAATTAGGTGGTTTATTTCTTATCTTTAGGATCGTTCGCAGCGTGTCCGCCTTGATGATATTCTGTCTGATAGGTGCGGTGTAGGCCCGAGCGTTCCTCAGGTTTGCGTCACTTCCACTTTATTATTTTCTGTTTTCATTTACTAATTAACAAATGTTATCTCATCTGCTTTATGCAAACGAAATGCAACGCATCCCAATTTGCCAGGAGGACTAAGGAGGCAATTGACATAGTAAACTCCGATTTGATCCGAATCAGCGAGTGGTCTTTTGGACTCACAGTAAATCGAGCTAAATTACAAGCTCTAATAATTGGTAGCTAATACCAACGCAGCTATTTAAATCTACCATCACCATCTTCTGTTTGCTATGATGATGGAATTCTTATAGCTTACACATATACAGCGACGCACTTAGGAGTAATATTTGATAGTCATTTATCCTAAAAAGTGAACATCGCCGAAGACAGTCGGAGGGTTAACTTCTCCTTGCATTCCCTTAGAATACTTCAATATATCAATAAAAGCTTTCAAAACTAAAATTTCATTTGCCCACACATAATACACTATGCCATTGGCTATTTTTTGGATGTCACTGGAGAGCTCCGAAATAAACCACTCAAAATTTGCCGATTCGCTTTATCTTCGGACTCAAAAAGTTCGATTACAGTGGCCTTGTCAAGAGATATAGCAAAAAAATTTGTGCATAAAAGCCAAATAATATACCAGCAACATTTGAGACAACCCTGAAAGTAAATAAATCTTGTTATATCTTTTACCAATAAGAGAAACAAAGACCGTTTTTATCATTCTGCGGTCTTGAATAACATAGTCTTAATTAATGAATTTACATAGACGACCGAAGTAGTCGTTCATTTTCTATGAAATTTAGATTGTGGTGAATCTACATAAAAGAACAGTGGATACCTTTATCATGAAATCTTTGTTAGGTAATTTGCCTGACCTGACCTATAATGTTGGGCCGTAGGCACTGTGACTTTAAGGTTCTTTTTAGGTTCGTAGACGACAAACGAACGAGATCATGACAATAAGTGGGTACAGCTCAAGAGATGCTGGCTATAAAGGAAGCGGTTTTGCCGCCTCTGGTTCTCTGACGATGCCCATTTGGGCAATATAAAGTATTTAGTTTAAAAACATTTCACTGTTGATTTCAGTAGAAAAAGTGTTGAAAAAAAAATATATAACGCAAACAATAGATAATCGATACAATAACAGTTCACCTAAAATTTTGTTGTATTGCAAACAATATGAACTGCGTCATGTGTGAGATTTCTCACTGACACAACAACATTCCACACTGGTTACTTTTCTGTTTTCTGTTGTTAGTCGTAAAGGGTTTTTATCGAGTGTACGATTACTTTGATGACTTTTAATTTCCTAGTACTGTTACTGATGACAAGACAGAATTTGAATTCTCGATCATATATTATAGTTTAAATCACTTACAAACAGACACACGAAACGAGCAAGCTAAAAACGCCTTAAGATACGTATTTTCCTAGATTCCTATCGTACCTTGCCCAGCCACACGACAATACGGATCGCGTTTGAACTGTACATAATGAAACTCGTCTCTTTTCTGCTAACCTATGCTCACTGACGCGGAAAAGCACGACGTGGAATTATGCAATTCTATTGGTCGAAAAAACTCCAGTCGGGTCCGCTCTAGTCATGTGGAAAGGCATCCTGAATCCTGTAGTTATTAATAGACGTTAAAATTTGTCGACAAACAGTTTAGTGCCTTGGTTACGTTTACTTTAGTTTTGTAGTTATAGACTTTCTTAAATTTCTTCTTCATATCTTTGTGAAGTCTAGAGTTACAACTGATGTATGAGATATATGATATATGGCGCGTATGAGACGATTGGTTTTGTAATGTTGCAAGAAAGAAAATCCAATGCAGAAAGTCAATCATAATATGTGATACGCTTGTGGCTCGAGGCTAAAAATTCGATTGAAGTGAGTCGATTTATATTTGACCCTAGCCTTAGCTTATATATAGGTCATCTACTAAAAAATGATTTGCGTACTATAAAATTCTCATTACATAATTTTTTTTGATCTGAGTAACGTACACATTTAGGAATAGTAGAATTGTCGACTCTGTAAGTAGGCTTTTTTATTGACAAAAAAGTCCAAGCATATTGATTTGGAAGATTTGTCTGTATGTCTGCCTAACCTCGTATCACACTAAAACCACTTAACAGATTTGAATGATACTTGGCGCATTTTTAACGTATGTATATCGTGGATAATAATAATAATTATTATTATTATCTAGGCGTTCATGCCGGGCAATGGATTTGTTCTCTCGGAATGGAAAACAAAAGTTAATATGAACAGTTATTTATTAATTTACTCTTTACTATTTTTATTTACAATGGGAGGACTGAATGCCTGAAGTCGTTCTCTACCAGCCGATCATTGTATTATCGGGGTTGTAAATTGTTGTGTTAAACTGTCTGGTTGCAGCAGTTAATATAAACTAACAAACTGCCCACACTTCGCTTCAGAAAAGTTACACCTTACTCTTAGAAATAGCAGCATTGTTTTAGGACTGGGTTTGTCTCGTTCTATAACTTAGAAATACATATGTGTATTAATTTATCACTTTTTTATTTATGGATGGATTACAATGAAACAAACTTTGAATAATAATTGATGCTTACTGCAATACATTAGTGAAAACCATAACGAAATTGGATAAGACGTTTCTGAGATTAGGGCGAACAAACGCACAGACATACAGACAAAAATTCTAACAACTATTGTTTTTGATTCCACCTTAATAATAGTTTTTCTCATATATCCTTTTTATACAGAAAGCGATCAGTTAGAATTTTATTATATGCGTAGGTAAAATTTATAAAATGTATTCAAAATTTTAGATTGAGAGTGAGTATCTTAGAAAAAAAGAAAAAAATACTTTATTTGTGGACGCAGCGACCGCAACGAAAATAACATAAAAATAACTAACAGTAAATTAGACAAATGAGTTTATCAAATAGTCCTAATGTCAATATTTTTTACGGTTATTATCCTACAGAATAACCGTACCATATATATGCATAGTACCAAAATATGCTACACAGATTTTCAGTGCTGCCATTTTTGAAGTAACTCCAAAGCTTCAATACGGTGATAGAGTTGTTAAAGAATTTGGGTACAAACACAAATATCACAATAATTTCTGACCACCGGTAATAACAGACCATAGTTTGGATCAGGGATGAAAAAAGAACGAAAGAATTTTGGGCTCAGAGCCACGACATATAAAAAAAAGAAATAGAATAGTTACGAATTGTTAATAAACAAAAAGAGGAAAAAACCAAACAAAGAAAACAAATGCACGAGTGATACAGCACGAGCTTCGAAAGTAATAATAATAGTTGAAGGAGGACAAAATCTTATCCTTCTTCTAGCGTAGAGCATGAAGGTTGTCGATCGATTCATAAACCGACTTGAAAAAATAAGTTCACCTGCTTTGTTTATTTATCGACCAAACTAAATAGTGCCCAGGAGAAGAAAAATTGGACAGCATGTGCCCTCCACTTAACCAGGGTAAGGTAGCCATAAATTCGCGGGAATCACCCTTTTTGTCAACTGGACATGTTTAGGTTTAGGACACACATGATTTATACTTTCCACGAGCGACCTTATCGGTGCGTTTTTATTCTTTATGTTATAGAAGTAAAATAATTTTTTTTCCGTGAATCAGAACCTATTCGGCGTTATAATTTCAACAGAATATGTTCTTCTATGTTTCTTTTTACGTTTGAATTTTTTGCGATAGTTTTCCAGCTGGAAGTAGTCTGGTAGTTTCCAGGTGCTCCTATTGTGGCTCTGTAGATTGTGACGATATGGCGCAAAATACACTGTTCAAGTGTCCAGCGTGGACGAGTGAGCTTTGGGAATTCGTCGCAGGATTGGGGGATGACCTCTCGCTTTCAATCATAATTAGATTTATGCTTCCAAGTGAAAGGTCTTGGGACGCTGGTCTTTCTTTTTGTGAAGCAGTGATGTCATAGAGGGAAGCTGCGGAAAGGAAGAGACGGTCAAGAATTAACCACCCAATCCACAGCCAGAGCCCTCCTCCTGTCTTCAAGAATGAGTCTTAGGTGACAGTGTGTCTGACGTCAGTTGCATAAGTCAAAACTACCCGGGTATAATCGTAAGATCAGCGGTGTCATTTACACGTTTTGCGTCCAGAAGGAAGCGATGGACTCTCTAAGTGAACTGTGTTTTTTTTATGTTAATAGCCGACAAACGAACAGACAAACCACTTGATGGTAAGTGGTCACTGTCGCTCATGGACATCAGCAAGACCAAACGTATGACTGATGCTTTGTCGTCCTGCAAATGAGAAGAAGGTAAGAAAGAAAGAAACAACTGGCTCTCAAGCCCCCAGCCGGAACACGACGAGTCGTTTGGCGGCTGACTCAAGCAGGAGGGTGGCAGTTAGGTAGGCAGGCTTCACGGAACGATAATAATACCAGTAATAACATTAATTACTTAATAATTAATAGTGATAATATATTCCTTACGCGAAGCCCTACCACCAAGCAGGCTGTCTTCTGTCGTGTCTTACGACATCCTGTTCTGCCCGCGTGGGATTGTGGGGAGTATTCTAGGCCGCCCCAATATGTATACAAAAATGTGATTCTTAAGTGATCAGTGGCTTCGCTTCGTGGATCGCTTGTTTGTGAATTCACCTTCTGCTGCTTTCTTATTTTTTAACTATATTCTCGAATTTGAATATAAATTCAGAGACATTTCGTGTCGGACGTCGTGACGGACTGATATACACGCCAGTGGTAATATCAGGGCTAAATAAACAGTATTGACACGTTGCGAATGTATAGTGCTTATAAATGTATAGATCCCATATGGGTGAACGGCATACAACTTCGTGAAACGAAACCCTAAATCATAATATCACTAGTAAATCCATTATTAAAATTCCGCCATTGTTGGCGTATTAAAATGGAAATGAAATGTCGCGCGTTTCATTATTTATTTCAACATCAATGAATCAGAGATTTAGTTAGTAAAACATTTTGGTATTATGTGTTAGAAATTTAAAAACATACATCATATAAGTGTTTATGATGACCCCGTAGTCCAGTTGATCTGCCTGCCGAGCACGGTGTCTCGGGTTCGTTTCAGTGTTTGTGATGTCATATTTTTGTACGTCCACGCCCCACAGGAAATCCCAGTGAGGGGGTGTGAGTGTGTGAAGTTGTGAACGTTTAACGCGTATGCTGTAAATATATTTATGCGCTTATTTTTTATTTTCTTTTAGGTACTACTATTATGATTAGGTACTATTAATATCCAGGAGAAGAAACGGCGAAAATAATTCGTCAGCACGTGTGTTAAATCGACATATTACGATAATTATAAAATAATTTTTAACCTGTGCTGTGTTGGTTTTAGCACTTATCATCGCTATCATCACAACTCGTAACGACCTAATATAATTTTGAATTTCCTCTAAAGTTTCCTTGTGATATTTCTGCTGTGGTAACAATTACTTTCTAGTAAGGGCAAAGCTTCGAATTTTTATTAATCTTGCAACTTCTGTTACAATAAGTAAAATGTGGACATCTTTGCGCTGATTTCGCGTTATTAAACTTTGCAGTTTATCAGGTAAAAATAGTTATATTTTTTTAGTTGAAAATAATTTTATTTGTCTTCTTCAATATCGAGAAGGCTTACGCCCGTAGTCCACATCACATGGCGTATTTTGTTACTACTGAAGTCATACTAAAGTTTATCAACAAAATAATCTTCTGATATAATTAAAAAAATATCAGATGATAAAAAAATATTTTAGGGTGGTGACTATTTGTAAACAAAAGATAATATTTTCCAAAGGGAAGCGAAAACAAGCATATTATAATAATATTATGATATAATTATAGTATATAATAAGTATGTTATAAACTGAATTCTAATTGTCATTATTGTATAATAATGAAAGTGCTTAATCTAATTATTCTGTGATTATGTAACCTGTGAATATCATTTTGCTTATTACTCATTATTTATGTTTAATTAAAACTTTGTCCCGTAAAAGTAAATTAATTTTCATTAAAATTTTCGAATTGTAAAATTTTCGTTTGTTACGCGAGATTATTCGATTGTAACTGATATTTTGAATGTTGATCCGACATAATGTACAGACAATTGTACGATATTGTTGTTGTGCATTCGATATGAATTGAAGATTGGGTGGTATTTAAATTTTTATTCGATATGCAGAAATTGAGTAATAATTAACATTAATTTTAGTTCACTCATTAAAACTCTTAACTGTCTCAATGCTTAGGTCAAGTATCGTCTTACAACAAGAATGGTTAAGGTCAGTGTCCGCCACGCTGGTCAAGCAAGGTTTGATAGAAGGGCCACTAGGTCTACCCGCGTGTCTGAAGTTGTCATGACTTTCAAACGTTTCCGATATTAACAATTGTTTTCTAATGATAATTCCCTCAAAGTGGTTTGACGTGATGTGTAAAACACAGAAGGGCTCAATCAATTTTTCATCCGTAAGTCACCAATCCAAGTTTTGACCGCATTTGACATTTATTGGCACCGTTGAATACTTCCGATTAATATAAGCCATGAAAATTAAATTTTATTAAGCCGCACTGGAGCTTAATGGGGTATACTCTAAACCTCATCTTAGAAAATACTCATTAGGGAATTCAAAATATAAAATATTCAAAATACTCATTAATATTATAGGGATTTTATGTAAAAGTGCTAATAACATATTAAATTATTATTGTTATATCACTAATATTGATACTGATACTAATACAACAGTATACATAATTAATACTAACGCAAATGCAGACGCAACGCACACAAAGTGCAAACTCAAACGCTTAAGCAAACACACACGCAAACGTAAACGCAAATGCTGCCACTGCCATAACTTTTCACGTAAGTTACATAAAAAAAACCATAAAATTACTATTTACACAGTAACAACAGGAGGTTCCAATTCTATAATATACAAGGATATGAGAACAGCGGATGCAGTGTGGAAGGGAATGTAATATTCTGTTATGAAAAATTTAACTTCATGTTTCTTCGGATGTCATGTTTACCGGCAGTCTTTTTAATTCAATTGTGTCGGATGTGGAAGTAGTTTTTGTATGCCGGAGATGGGTAATCTCAAATCTGGAACAATATCACTTGGTATATTTTTTATTTCAGAAATTTAGTTATCCTAAAATACTTTCCGTGCTTTATTCGGCACTAGTAGCCGAAGTAATTTAATTACAGAAACGCCTGTCAGACATCTTAACCTTATCATTATTGTAGATTTTGCCACATTTAGTGCTGTCAAAGATTTAGATACTTTTCTTAATGAAGGTGTCAAGTATTCTGTAGGTACTAATAATTAAATCAGTTTTCACTATGAACTTGCATGTGATATTATACTAGGTATTTGACGATCAATCAATCGGAAAATTAAGTAATCCGAATTGTCATATAGTATATTAAATCGTTTTTCAACAATTTTGGGATCTTGTTACTTTGTATTTTCAAAACGCTCATCTTTGATTATGAAGTACCTTTTCTGCGATGAAAAATATATTATATAAATTACCTGTATCCCGTATTGGTTTCAGGGTAGGGTTAAAACGTATTTCGGTGTATGCGTACAATTTAAACCACTCTAAAAATTTACTATTAGACTCATAGATAAAATTTTATTTTTTATTTTTTTTTATTGATTGGACAATTAAAATTAAATGCGAAATTATATTTCATAGTGAGTAAAATTTTGTGGGTAAATAAACAGAAACAGCAAATATTTATTTCAATTAGACATACATACGCTTGATCAATAATTCTAATACATTGGCGGGCCCTTGTAAGAGTTTCTAAGTGATTTTGGTTTTTAATATCTGAAGTAGTATGTGCAACAACAGGACATAAACAGTTTTAAAATTCCTCCAGATTTTTACCTCTCCTAGCGTAAACTTTGTCTTTTAAAATCCCTATAAAACATATGAGTGATATGACGTGATCACATTATGCGTATTATAATGTTATTTAAAGTAAATATATTGATGTCTATGTAGATAATGTTAATAAGGTACTATCGATTATATAACTAATAGGCCATAAAGTTTTTCGATATCTGTTATTTTTACAGAATATAATTAAGTAATTATGTATACTGAAAAGTCTTGATTTCCCTTTGTCGCAGCGTTAAATAACTAATTTTGTTAACAGCACATAAATACAGACAAGTGATTATGGACGTGATAAAAATAATTTAATGAGATTCATATTTTAAGTATATCATATTATATTATAGTTTACAGCTCAATGGCAAGTGTCCGTTGTAAGTGATTGACGGAATTAAGTAACTGCGGGCGCGATCGATAGTCGGACGAGTGGCGGTTGGTAGAATGTTATTTCGTTACTATTTTACAGCTTGGGAAACATTATTAGATCAGTTTACGTTTGAGCCCTTCACTAGAGTTGGCCGTTAAGCCCTGTCAATTAACACTGGAGCAGCTTGCTGGAGTATGCTCTAGAACAGTGGTTTAAAAACATAAGCCTCGATGCATATAAAAAAAATTCTAAAACAGTTCGTTACCAACCCTCCGCAATCATATATCTAAAAATAAGCAAAATCATATAACACTTCAGCATTTTATCACCAATACGTACGTATCGGGTGTGAAAAACTAAAAGCTAGAATGATGAACGAAGGAATGAAAGAATCATTGCTGTGAAAAAATATATTAGGGTTTTCTCATAATAATAGGACCGATATAACATCCATTTGTGGCTCACCAGTGGCATTCGACAAATACTTTGGGAAATACTGTTTTAGGGCTTTTCAATTCAAAATCATTTAAACATTTAGTTATTTTAAATTACACTTATGCACGTTTTGCGGTTCTAAAAGTTGCTGTAACATTAAGCAGAGGAATCAGAGAAAGAAACTCTTCAGCATATCTTTTAAAACAACAATTGCAATTACAAAGTAAGTTTTAACATGCGCTTAACTGGTATATTCATCTATATAATAATAACCTTTACCTACAGGCTGTGCTTTAACGCGTCGCTTAAAAGTTCCAATAGGTAAATCACATATAAATGGCGAGGAAACACACAAGAATATAATAGTATGCCGGAACGGGCCGAAGCTATAAATAGAAATCCACATATGCCTCAGAAGAATGCAAGGAACGGTTTCGGAATTCATATCGTCTCGCCTCTGGTTCAAACGGAGCATATTCTTGCAAATTTGCGAAATATTCGCCGAACCTCCCCGGTGCTACACGCGTGCCACAGGCTTTATTTGAGCAATTACATGGAGATCCTTGATCTCATTGCATCTTTGTTAAGATAAAAGCATTTACAAGTCTATTTTAAGTTGTATATGTGTATATATATATATATATATTTTACGCAGTTCGTTTGTTTTATTCTCATTGTCTTTGTTAGTCCTATAACTAAGACCTGAGAATCGAGATTGATTTTTCGCTCATAACCTAAAGGATTTTACCTATAGGCCTTATTCAAGTGAATAATAATAATAATATTAATTATTAAAATATGGTTTATTGACGTCATTTGCATTTTCCCGATCCTAGGATAGTTCATCAATAAATTTACTACAAAAATTAAAATGGGTCATGGTAAATGGTAAATGGGTAATTTGGGTCATGGTGAATTTTCATACAAATCATTCAATTTTAATGGAATTCTGTTCTTGATCTGGAAATGAAATACTATCGTACAAAATTTCTTTATTAATTTAAGTATCCAGTAAATAAATAATTATCCTGAAATAATTTTCAATCCTCTTATCTTATCAGTGAATTTATCTTTATATATTAGGCTAAACTGATAAATTCTCTTCTTCTGGTGAACGCGGCCAACAGCATAACGGATACAAGATTCTTCTTTTGGGGGTTACTGATCTTTGTACCGCTTAGCTTACTGGTGGTCCTTATACATGAGGTGTTATACCTCACCATGTGGTAATTAATTAATAATAATTAATTAAAAATGTATCGAAAGCCAGTTATTCCGAGTAAAAAGACATTACAGTAAAAAGATCTTAGCCGGCAACGCAATGGTAACTTATGTTACAGATGTGATTGGGTGGTAGTGACCTATTATCACCGAGAAGAGCGTCTGTTATTAGCAATAAAAAAAGATTGACTGAGTTGTGTTTACTTTATACATCGATGCTTATATTATGAAGAGAGTGCGAACTCTGTTTG
>PDGT01000053.1:1141405-1171756 GCA_003671415.1 Megathymus violae
CCACGGGACCTGTTTGGAAAATTCTTTTACTATTTGAAAGTTTCATTATTCCGAAAGATACATATATCGTGCGTATATATAATTAAATTAAATTAAAATTAATTGTAATTGTTCTATGGGCAAATGTTATGTTGAATGCGACCTAGGTGAGTTATATCACGAGCACGGCAAAAGAAAAATATATAAGTCTGGACATAAACAGTTTAATCCAGAAGCACGATAGAAACAGTTTATGAACGAGAAAGATTACAACACAAGAAAACACCTTAGAGTACTGAAGGAGAGAGAGTAATATAAATCACGGGAAATCGTTTTAAGCAAAATAATTATATAATAACGATATTTATGTTTGTGTGTCTATTTATACACATAATGAAATTCTAACTGATCAGTTTCTGTACATTAACGATATATGAGAAAAAATAGTATTAAGGGCCTTTATTAATGCAATAGAACACAAAACAATAGTTGTTAGAATTTTTGTCTGTTTGTCTGTATGTCTATTTGTCTGTGCGTTCATTCGCGCTAACCTCAGAAACGGCTTAACCGATTTCGTTCTGGTTTTCATTAACCTATAGCAGTAAGTATCGCTTAATACTTAAAGTTTGTTTCATTGCAGTCCGTCCATAAATAAAAAAGTTATAAATTAATATTGTTAATTATATATATCTCAGTCCTAAACAATGAAGGTGTTATTTCTAAGCGTAAGGTGTAGTTTTTCAGAAGCGAAGCGAAGCGAGGGTAGTTTAATAGTAATAAATATGTGTTTTTGAGTATCTGTGAGATTTTTATTTTAAACTATATAAACATATGTATTATCAACCAATATATTAGTTTTAAAATAAATAAAATACATTAGTTATATTAGTTAAATTTGTTTCTAGTTCAATTTATATACTACGACCCCATAGCCCAGTTGGTAGTGATCCTGCCTGCCGAGCTAGGGGTCCCGGGTTCGATTCCCGGCCGGGTCAGACATTTATGTGACAGATAAATGTTTGTTCTCGAGTCATGAGCCCATGCCGCATGCAACACATAATCCTAGTGCGGGGGTGTCAGTCTGTAAACGTCATTAACGGTATTATTATTATGTACCAGCTCGATTTATTCTTTTGCTATATTATTAACATCTGTATGTCGGAGTAACTTGTAATCGTTCTCAAACGAGCTGGGTGTGGGCTTCTTGTATGGATGTATAGTATCAAAGGGCTTTTCAATTCAAATGAAACTACATAGAATTCATCGCGGGATGGGATTTTTGCTCATCAACAAATCTCATTAACCCATTTAGATGTTGTTATTTAGATGTTGACCTAACTTTTTTAATTTCGTGAACAGTTTGTAAATGCACTAACACAATATCTAATTAGCGCAGTATTCTGATTTTGCATTGTGAGCTTTGCAAGCATTATTGTAGTAGAGAGGTGACACTGCTTATGATTGACCTATTACCTGACGTTTTAAATCAAAGGACTTAAAATCCTTATCTGGAATACGCTAAGACTTTTAGTAGTAATAGTAATTTGTTACAGACTTTAAAAAGTCTGTAGCCACTGATGTGGTCCTCGAGATAACTTTAGTTAGCTTAGCTTAGCTTTCTCTAGCTTATAATAAGTTTGTTGTTACAATTTTCCTTTTTCAACAGTCTGTGGAGTGAA
Organism: Megathymus violae; assembly: GCA_003671415.1. NCBI lineage: Eukaryota > Metazoa > Arthropoda > Insecta > Lepidoptera > Hesperiidae > Megathymus > Megathymus violae. The sequence goes on from PDGT01000053.1 coordinate 1,143,064, forward strand.
AAATGAAAAATGTTTTTATTTGAATTAAAAATGCATTCGCTTTTCATGTGTGTTCTTAAAATCTATCACACATTGGGTTACAGGCCATGGTATAAGAAAGATTATTACCCGCTACACAATATTTACAGACACAGATCTAGAATAAACGCATTCATAACATTCTTAAAACTGTTAGTTGTAACGCCAAGGTATGCGCTGTTTCGCCCCGAAAGGGTTAAGATTTTCTGACTGTTAACAAATTCAAACTTAGACTTTGATGCTACGTTTTGAAGTGAGACGACTTTGTTCGGGTTCAAAAATTGATGATATTTACATGAAATATAGGTTATGTCCATCCAGAATAACGTACCTTTAAAATGGTTAAAGAATTTTTCATACACGTGCCGTGGTTCCAGAGATTACTTTCCGCATATATACAAACTCAATATATTCATGCTCTCTCTTTACAATATTAGTATGGATAAATGCATGTTTCATTTGTGGGAGGGAGGTGCTACGCATGTTTAGAAGTATATACCATCATACATTGTGCTCGCGTGTTTTTGCAATGTAACGCCTGATACTATTAATATTTCAATATTTTTAATGCGTTACTGCCTCATCATGATGATAGAGTCATTTTTTAATTATTATTAATAATAATAATAATTGTAATGTAAACATAATGATAAATAACATCCTAGTAAACAGTCACTATGCACATCTGCAATCAGAAACGCCATTGCCGCATTGCCAATCAACAACGAAGTGATGAATCCACTTATTAAATGACTCTTCAACCGTGCAATTGAATTTTATGAATCAATACTTATAATAATATATGCAAATTTGAATCACTAGAAGCGCAAAAGTAGTCCTTATAATTTTAAATTCTTCAAAATGTACATTTGTACAATAATCAAAATGTCACTTGAAATAAAAAACAGTGGATGAAATGATATTTTCTTTCATTCAGATAACAGGATTTGATACAAAGGCAGTCTCCGTTGTCCTCTGGCGATAACACAAAATATTTATTGCGTTGTTCTACCCGCCTCGGTTGGAGAACGCACACTTTATACCGTTTATATTTTCAAATGAGACAGTTGACATTTCTGAAAACTGCTATTTGAATTGTGACAAAATTTGTGTCCTTTTATTGGCCCTCGAAGAAAGTATAAAAATTTAGTTGAAAATGCGTAATTGTCTTGGAATTATACCTCCCAAACGGACGAAAGGATTTTTTCGTTTGAAACGTGACTTGATATAAAGTATGACATAGACGTGATTCAAGAAAACCATTCCAGTCGTTCGCTGGTCATCAGTTTTATTGGTCGATGAATGAATGTGAGGCTTCTATAGTTTTTTTCAGTCGAGGATTTATAAAGCATTATTGCATTATTTAAAAACGATTATGTGTAATTTTGAACTCACGTGGTGACGATTAACAACGATCGTTCAATCATTAATAATTATAGAAAGAAAGAAAGAAAGAAAGCAAGAAAACATTTATTCCGTCATAAGGACTTAAACTAATCGATACATTTCCAGTACAATAATAATAATAAATATATGACGCAAAAGGACTGCCCTCAGCATATGCGATGGAGCGGTCGAGAACCACCGCCGCTGGTTTTCAGTGCAATCCTTTTTTATTTTCGCGCAGTTCAGTTAGTGGTGCCAACGCCAATGGTTGCTGTGACTTTGACAGGTATAAAAAAAGTTGACGTAAACAAATGAACGAACCAAATACTTTATGTCGTTTCTGTTTTTGTTACAAAAAAACCGTATGTTTGCTCAGGGCTTTGAAGTTAAGTGTGCGGTTACCTTTATTTGCCTTCCGGGTGTGGTCTTATGTTATGGTACTGGCATATAATCCGTTTTTTTGCACTCAAGCAAGGGAAAAGGGCTACCCTCCGGGGATGCGCGGGAGGGAGGTGGTGAATGCTCATGCATACTATCGCAGCCGGCTGCGATCTGCACGATAGACCTAGATGCCTACACATTATCCACCACCTAAAGTGGCTTTTTATTTGCGGCCTCTATGCCTTCATCGGATGTGACACCTTCCTGGGGAAGACGGATGCTAGCGGTACTCCTTAGGTAGCAATCGCTCGGAAGTCATCGGTGTTATCGGTTGGGGATTTGTATCATCATAAGGATGAACACTATCGGATGTGACTACATCTTCTCTTTCTGGGCTGCCAATCGGTATTCTAAGTTAGACGAGAGATGATTGGGAGGATCTAATAGGGCGTTCCTCGGCCTCCGGCTGCTTCCTTAATTATAGATTGGAATGCTCCTCTGAGGACTTGAAAAAAAATCTTCGAATGAGTTATTGGATGGTGGGGAGCTCTAAGTTGCTGTGTAGGTCTGCATTTCTAACGCACCAGTAGGCGGTAGTTGCTCTAAGATAGAAAAGGTTTTGGATTATTTGGATTAGGTTAGGTTCAAAGGTCCTTAACATTTGAACTCGCGTGTGCGAAGACAGCGGCGGTGTATATCATCACCGGTCTAGTGTCACACCAAGTTTCGGGGTCTCGCCCGAATCGACTCAGACCAGCTTAATATAAAGGTAAATAAACTGCTCCAAGAAGAACAATCACATGATATTGGAAGTTGTTTGTAATCAAACCCAGATACGGAAAGCCCGCTAGCTAGATTGATTTTGTTAATTCGTTGTTTTGTTTACCGAAACTCATTCTTAGTTTACATGTTAGAAACTTCTAGTTTGAGTGGTCACTGTATGCCATGGTAGTGACATACTTCAAACGGTGGCACAGTTGGATACCAAGTAATATATCTACGGTAACTATTTCGGTTTCCCATGTTCGAATCCCGCACACACATGCAGTATATAAGTGTTGTGTACATTAAATATATAAGTAATTATTGTAAATAAGTATACAATAAGTTTTGGTTACATAAAACATCGCGAGTTCTTCTTAAGTGAGCTCTTCAGTCTGGGGCTCACTTCGTGAACAGAAGATGAAGATGAAACTCACCTGCTGTCGAGAAGGGAGAATCAATAGTTTTGAGCATTATGATATGCATTTTAAGGGCACTAATGATTTCTTTGATAATCATTTCGCTCAGTCAGTAACGAATGCAGATAGAAGATCATCAGCTCGGCAGGAATATGTGGCAGATATAGGTAATTATGAAATACGTTAACGTACAACGATTATCGACATAGCTCGCAGAATATGACGGCTGAAGTACAAATGAACTGACCACATAGTTCTAAATATCGATAGCCCTGGGATAAGAAAGGTTTCCGAATGACGTCGTCCACGTCTTGACAAAAGGAGTGAGATTTTAGAGATTAGAGTTAAAAAATATTCCAAAGATTTTAATAGAAAGGTTGCGCTTAAATTAGCTCAGCCGTAGAATCCAGTGGTTACTTTATGTCAGGTGAAAACAGTGTCAAGATCAGTGTATGGAGATGTCGTCAGTCATCTGTCGTGGTACCTAAGACCGTAAAACGAACTAGTTGTAAAGTTGACAGGCTCGTTAGTCATTAATATCCTGTAAAGTTTCAACTATCAGGAATCTCTCCACCACCGCAGTCTCGCCTTGAATATAATCCACGTAATTGGGTCGAAATAACGATAATGCAAAAATCGTAAAAATGGGTAGTTCTACGTTTGACAGTAAACTTCCGAAGACTGATGAATGTACGGATGGAATATGTCTGTACGATGATGATCTGTCTGTATGATATAGTTATACACTACGACACGGAATCGTGGTGTCAAAGAGTGTGTGTAAGCTTTTTTTTTAATTTCTTTGATTCAAATATACTGCCCTAGTAAAGTGTAGCACCGATCGCACGGTTGAGGCTCAGAGGAACAATAAAACCACTTTACGATCCATTCCAGAATGCATTGCACCGATGATAACTGACATTCTCTACGCCATTACACGATGAACTTCACTTTTTCCGCTACGAGAATCTAAGTGATTGCAAACTTTCTGATGTATATTTGCTCTGGTTTGTTTTTAAAAAAATCTTTTATCACATTTCAATTTCTTTAATATACGACTAGATGTCAGTGAACGAAATATAATCGTTTCCATCGAATCAACTGATCAACTGATCTATTTTTAATCGATTTCCCTGATGTGATCCAAATGTGCTGAAAACTTAAATTGCATTTGTTAAGTTAGAGAATTAAGTAGTTTGTATTAAAATTGTTTGTCAAAGTTAAACATTTGAAACTAAGATTTAATCATTTTGAGTAAGTATTGCAGATGGCAAACTTAATTTTAATTAACTTAAATTGCATGGCGTACTGTTTTCAAAGCGAATCTACTTTTTATTGTAGTATCGAAGCATATAATATTAGCTCAATATGAGCTCGAGATTGACGGTCGAGGAGTTAGAGTTTAAGCTGGATATCAAATATTTTCATGGCTCCGTAGACCTATTAACATTCTTAATCATTTCTATCAAAGGATAAAAATTAGGATTAACGATCTAATGTTTTACCAATAATTGTCAAACATTCAGCTACCGTCTACGTCCACATGTTAAAATAGGTTTTACTTATAATTCTCATAAGTTTAAGCTTTAAGTTTTATTTGAACTAAACAGTTATTAAAGTAATATGTATCAGACGTGATAATTTCCACATATTGCGATATAGGCACGTAGAGCTCTAATTCTATGGGTTCGTATCTAAAAAAGGACTTGATTTATTCGGCTGAATTATAATAGACACCCAATTTCTAATCTTCTCCATATGGGCACGGGTAACCAGAGTTGTTCTCGCGTGATTTACCGAGCAATATAAACTTTTTGTGAGTTCTACTGAGTGTTAGTAAGAGGGATTTTTGGATTTATTTTCTTCGTTTAAATTAGGAAGCCTCTTTCGATAAAAGGTATAGCGTATGCCCTAATTGGCATCGTTTTTCACAATTCCTTATCTGACTCTACGGGTATGGTCCAGTAATTAACTTTTTAAATGATTATTGATGCAAAATCAAATACGTTCATTTATAGAAGTATCTAACAGAAGACACCTTATGAATTGGAACCTGTAACGGTTATAACGATAACGATAACGGTAACGATAATGATAACGGAATTAAAAAGTTAAAATACAAGGATTTTAATACCAGTTCCACTAAACGCGTTTTGCACTAAATTTCAAAATTTTAATTTAGTTTCACAAAAAACCTCTAATGCATATTCTTTCATTTATTTAATTAATTGACCTTTTGTTTAGTTATTGTAAGAAGATCGCATAAAGACCGAAAAAAAAAACATAGTGATGCGCAGAATCGAGGAGTAAAGAGCTCGGGGCTGAAATCCTAAGAGATTGTCAAATCAGGTATCCAAACATCTGGATATACCAATCAGCATGGCGCTCTACAATCAACAAAAATTAATTTCCCAACTTCATCCTCTTTAAAAGTGTTTAATGTAGTATTTTTTTATATCCTGTTATTTATATTAAATTGTTTGTGCGACATAGCAACCTCACGGAATTAAACTTTAAAACTCCATTTCCTTTCACATGTGATTTTTTCATAAATCCTTCCAGTATATTCACCCACGTTATATGAAATATTAAAACACAATGGTTATGTCTGTGCCTTGTGTTGTATTAGTGGGTTGGTGTTAGAGTTTTATTAGGTAGAAAATGTTACTTTTCTTGTTTAGTTCGCGACTTAAGTCATGTGCTTAAATAGCGCCTCGTTGACTCAAGCAAACTGTGTTGACGTCAGGCGAACTGCGAGTATCGGATTAAGGAATGATGAGTAAGTCGGAATTAATTAATGAGATCTCGGAGCTTATTTAGTGCAGTCACTCCTTGCTCCTAATCCGAGCTGGATGACTGGAGCCCTCATAATGCATCACTTGATAAAAATAAGTGTTCATAAAAGCAAGTTTATCTCTATTAATGCACTCGTAAACCGACAGTTGGTATTTATCGTAAGAGATCGACCGAGTTCGGCAGTTTTGGGTGTTGTCAAATTTCTTAATTTATGTTTCGTATTGTAAAGAACTTCGACTTTCCTTCCAAACTTGGGTTGGTCCCTAAACTCATCACAAAACCACAATAGAATAGCGTGGTGACCTAACTCCTGTCCTAGTTAGTTCAGAGGTGAGACCCAAAGTACTACAGTGGGTAAACATGATCCACTGGTCATAATGGAGTGAAGTCAGGTATTTTAAGACTACACCAGGATGTACAGCGTTTTGTCAGTAATCATAATTCCCAATAAATTTTCTCGTAGTTTTCGGAAATTGTAGAATTAGTGTAATGATAGTGTAATTATTATAATATATCAGGATTTAAACTTGTAAGAATTATCGACCTATACCATGGATACTTGAGAATATTGATTCTGAACCAGTATTGTAAATACTAAGAAGATGTCATTATGGTTGTTGAATCCGAGTTATGTCTTCATAAGCTTAATGCCAGTAGTGGGAGCCTAGTGGACGTTTCAACGTCGGCCTCCTACACGGGTTCGAGTTCGAATCCTGCACACACCTCTAATTTTTCAAAGTAATTTGAACACAATGTGGGTATGTATATTAATGATCATTCGTTTCGATAAACGAAAACATCGTGAGGAAACATGCCTATTCGAAAGCTGTCCATTATGGAGACTCCACAGTGGTGTGTGATCTCAACCAATCCGTAATTGGCCAGCGCTGTGGATCATTGCCTTAACACTCTTGTCTTCAAACAGTTGATACGAGTTGTTATGGACTGTTATTAATAAAGTTTATTGACCTTGCAATTATACCGTTAAATTTAAGGATTTTTCGGTTCTTGAAGCCAGTGAGCTCAGGTTGCTATACGCAAGAAAAATCTTCTTTTACTAATCCCCTATTTGGAAGTTGCAAAATGATAGGTTTTTTTACGAGCCGTCGAATGGCAAGTGGGCACTGCCGCCGTATACTTCAGTAACACCAAAAGCACTAACAAAGTGTTGTTAACTGAAAAGAGAGCGGGGATCCGCATTAGAATATAGGTGTAGATAATGAAATCTTTTTAAACTTTAGCTTTATTAACTAGATGAACAATCAATATGAAGGACTAAACGTTCGCTATTATAGACTGTGGCCGCAGGGCCTCCATATTATTGTTTAAGTGAGGCGGTAAGTGCTCGACATTCACTATTCAGCAAATAAAAGCGCCGTTGCCTTGGATCTGACCGGATAATGGAAAAACAGAGGACGCTTAATTTTATCGCGAACACTGCGGAGTTGGGTGATTGAAGTTTAAAAGTCAATGAAGATTGTGGCGACTTTACATAATAGAATAAAATGTGACCATTTTACTTACTGAATCATGCGGTCGAAGTTTCCTAGGATTTGTTAATAATTATCAAATTAAAAATGTATATATTGTATACAGATTATATAAATTATGACACAAATATCTTAAAGAAACGCATGGCTGATAAATGTGTAATTGTCTTACAGTATAACAGCACAACACAATACCAAGTTCCTCTTATTATGAAAAACAATCCGCACTTAGCAGCGAGACAATAAGCAGTATCTGTTAACTTCTGTAATCATTAAAAAACTTGGAGACAAGTTCAAAGTAGCAGTAGTTCAAGTTGCCGCACCGAGTGTTCGGCCGAGATAAATGTGAAGGAAGAACAACTAAGTGTATATTTATAAAATAGTCAACGGACACAACTTCTTCCCAAAATATCTTATAGTTAGTGTTTGTGTAGCCTAGACTGTCTTTTGTTCTTAGAAATATATTTAGTGAGGTGATTAGTAAGGCGCCTGCTACATAAATGAACATGTACATGTTTCTCGTTTCTCAGAAATCTACTTGATGAAATATGCTGAGAATGTTTTAAACAAGATGGGAACAAGAACTTATATTAAAAATTGAAAATATATATATTTTAAATCGTCTAAATATTGGTAATCTTAGGAAGTTCTCGAAACTTCTAGTGGGACGAACCTATTAAAGCACTGCGCACGAAATGCACCAGTAAGTTCACGTGACGTTCAGGCTAATTTCTCCCTTTGCGTTGGAATTCTGCTGAGAGGATTTTAGTAGATAAAAGTCCCACACTATCTAGGACCTGTCCCCAGGCAGCACGAGTATTATTTGAAGATTTCTCCTCACCCCACCCGTTAACAAAAATATATGAACCAAATAGTACCTACAGTCAATGATGTATTTTTACATCTAATCATGAAATATGTATTCAAGCTTAGTCTTTTGAATTCACCATCATTGTGTTTAATATGTGCGATGCACGGAATAAAAAATGAGTGATCGTGTTCCGGGCATACCGCGATCATAAATGTTTTACAACGAGAATGATTTTAACAACAACGTTTAAGCCTGTTAATTTTATAACTATTCTTAAAAATAACATAAACCTCATAACAGTACATACGTATCTGGTATATAACGTGGAAGACATCTGCATGAATCACTGAATCCCAAACAGTTCCAGCTTATCATTTAATGATTTATTTAATTTATACTATTTAAAATTTAAAAGTTGTTTAGCCTGTTTGTCTGCTATTGACTTAAGTATTTTAATAAAAAAAACCGATTTCAAATTGCAGGAAGTGAATTTCTCAGTTTCATATCCTATTATTCACTATAAGGTGTGGTATTTTTTCGTGAAGTTTAAGTGAAACCAAACGGTAAGTATACCCTCGCCAACAAAAAGAAATTTTTCAAATCGGTTTCAAAATGACAGAAGTTCTGATGAAACAAACATACAAAAATACTAACAAATTGAAAACCTCCTCTTTTTGTGAAGTCAGTTCAAATGTTAAATTTCGTAACTTGTACGTATAATAATTCCAGTTCAAAGCCTAGTTGTTACAATCTATACAACCGATTATTGAAACGCCGCGCTGTGGTCACGCCCACGCCAACTTAGCCAGTGCACCGCAAATTATTGGTCAATGCCTTCATAACTAACTGTAACATTTGCAGGTAAAATTATTTAAATAGGTCACTTAGTAGTTATTACTGCATTAAGAATTGTTTAACAGCATACGTAGTAATTAGTAAACTGGATCTGACCTTACTTCTAGTTTTAGTTTAATTATTATGTATTGTATTCGTAGTCAGTATCTACAACGACAGCTTCACAGGTTGGAGTCATATTCACATAATATAATTATTTGTTTGGACCGATTAACGTTAGGGGAGAAAGTTCCTCAAATCATCCCTCCTTCGTAAAGGGAGCATGAGACATTCTCCAACTAAGTTGACATCTGCAGTCAACCTGTCTGTCTGGTATGCTTCCAGGGGTTGTTGGATGGATTATTGTATTGTGAAAGCTTTTGGACTTGAGACTCTTGGCCCTAGGCTCGTGGAGCTTCGTCGCTTCGTTTGCTTCTACCACCGTTTCAAAAAGGTGCTTTAATAATAAGGAGAAGAAACGGCGAAAGAAACTACTCAGCACATCTTTTAAAAAACACATGGTAATTACAAAATTTAAACCTCTGCAGAACTGGTTTCGATACACTGCACGATAATGTCTACCGCACTAATAAAAAATAATTATAAAATTTGATCTGTTACGACAATAGGAATAAACATTATTGATCTAAACCGAAATGTTTGCAAATGCTTTAATTACGGTGATATTTAATAATTTCTCATTTATATTAAGCGGTTAATAATTATTGGTTAATACTTAAATACCTAATTCAATTATGGTTTTCAGTTTCACGCGTCGGTTTATGGCTTCTTTACACGAAGCGAGTAGTCCCAAGGCAGGACTTTCAATTCTTTGAATCCCCAATCCGTTCTAATTTGACAGAAAGGCCACAGCGATCGGTGTAATCAAATTTTTGATCGAACAGTTCTAATTTTTATTTGGAGGGTTGTAAGGGAGGGCTTTAAGAATGCTTTGAATGGAAGTCCAATATACAAAGATAAGATAAACCACATAGTATACTAGGTGACTTAGAGATATCATTTTCATAATTAAAAAGAGTTGTGTTCACATTTGGTAGAAGTGAAACTTCCCAATTCTCGTAATGTAGGTTACTAAAAGACTGAGATTAATACAGAGGAGCAGGAGTAGGATAATTGTAGAGATTTTATCATCATTACAACCCATAATTGTATAACTGTTGGGCTCAATTCTTCTGTCACAATGAAATATGTTAAGGCCATAGTCCGCCACGCCATCTAACCAAATGCGGGTTGCCAGATTTCGTTCACCTTTGAGAACGTTATGGAAAATTCTAAGGTATGCCAGTTTCCTCGTGACATTTTCCTTCACCTTACCTAATACTTGTTGAAGTCCGCGCGACTTAATATCAACATAGAACCCGCTGCGTGTAAACAAGCTTTTTTATAGCGCTGTATCAATTAAGTCACCATATAATTTTGCTGTATTCGATTTTAAATATGTATTTGTGTTTTAAATAAACGTCTACGTTATTAATTGACATTAAAAGGTTGCTGTTATTAATATGACTGCGTTAGTTATTATCTGCTACAGTTTTGATTATATCGTTTTTGAATTTATTCAACAAGTAATTAAATATATCGGTGTTGGATATATTGTGTGTTAAATTGTATGTAGATAGTATGTAATTTCTTTTGCGTCTTACCTGTGATTTGGGGATTACGAACCCCCATTTTTTCCCAAGTCTATGCCCCAGCATGTGATGCACTCTACTGACAACCCGTCGAGGCATTCGCGCCAGATCAGCCTGCTTTCTCTTTAGCTATATTCATGAACATCTTGCGTTTTTTCTTTCTTTTAGGTTTATTTTTAGTTTTAGTGAAATTTACACTTACTTCATTCCTCTCTACCTTAGGTTGCCGGGACGAAGTCGCTGTTAGCGATAAGATCGCCTGTAGTGTTCACGGTGTTTTCTGTTCTTTCCAAATATGTATTTCTTTTGGTGTACAATAAAGTGTATTGTATCATCAATATTCAATGTCACTAGATCGCTCAGCTTAATGTCAACCTGGGACAAACTTTACGTATCGACTTAGTTACCTATTTTCTTATTTATGTTTATCTTTCTTGCTAGCAACCCTTTTGTTATATCTTATGTTACGATTAACACTGAACGAATGAAACTCTCTTGTATACGAAAAATACAACATACAACTTCAAGTATACGAATACATATGGGAAACATATATTAATAATATACAAGAGTGTATACAGTTAGTCTATTTTATTTTAGATCCTTGACAATGTTCATATTTCGGTACACACCAATATAACAATAGCCAAATATGCAAACATAGTCATATATCAACATACCTTAGAGCATCAGAATGTGTTCCGTCCTGCAACGGATCATCAATAGTTATCCTGTAATAATCAATTACATATCGTTTATTAATTACAATAATTAATATGACTATAATGAATATGTTTATAGCTGACCATGCTATATTATGAGACTGCACATTTCTTTGAAAAACTTAACAAGAACTTTAGGTTGGCATTTTAATGGTTTCACATCGTTTACTCCTGTTTCAAAGCACAATACGTTTACAATTCAATTAAAACCATTTGTTCTAACTATATACTGCGGGACAGAACAAAGTTACCTCAATATACATTTGCGAAAATCCATTGATGCATTTTAACTTTACCAAAACATTCGAGAAACCAGATAAAGTTCGTATACAAATTAGTGTGCACGATGGATGTAATAAAACAATTTATTTTCAAAGGTTTCATTGAAATCGGTAAGTTAGAATTTCCTAGTTACAATATATGAAACTAAATTCACCAAAGCAAACACAAAACCCCATTGAAATGCAAGACGCTCGATTTATCAAATCTATTAATAATAAATCTACCGTAGACCAATCTATTAAATATTTTTTGAAGAATATGATGTAGATTTTAATACGCTTTTTTTATCTATATAGGATAGCGATTTCCAACCTGTGGCAGGTACGCGTACCCCTGGGTATATCTGGGTCCCATTGGGTGAATGTGAAAATTATATTGGATTACCAATAGCCAAAAGCCTTTAGGCGAAAATACTGAGAAGTTAAAACTGTTGACTTATATAACCATTATTGTAATATATTATGTCTACAGTATGCAGTTTAAAATGAACCTTATAACTAATAAGTTACTAAGAGAAACGAGACACATTTTTAGTAGTAGGTATTGAGTTATCAGGGGAGGAGAACTCATAAATAAAAAGATTTATTAAGAGGTACGCAAAAAACACAAAAAAGGGTGGGAAGCACTAGTCTATCTAATCTAATCTAAAACGTATTCGTTTTAAGCTTTTTGTCTGTCGGTTTGTGAACGTATCACGCGAATACTTAAACATATTTAGTACTTAGTATATTTGTAACTTGTGTCATGGGTCATTATTTAAGATGTCTTGTATTATAATTATAAATATCGGTTAATTCGAGAGCTTAGCGGGTAAATCTAGATCACTTAATTGTTTTTTGTATTATGAGTGTACAAGGTATACTCTTAAAAGCGTGCTTTTAGTTTTTTAAACTTTCATATTGCGAAGTTACGTATGCTTTTTGTTGTAGTTATAAGTAATGTAGAAACACATAAACTTTAATTACTACCGTAGCCAACATACGTAAAATCCAACACTGAAATTTCCATGCAAATAAAATGCCAGAATTAGTAATTTCACATAGATTTTGTCAAATGGAACGCAGATTTTTTATTTTTACGTTGAGCGTCTGAAATACCACCCCAACAGAACTCGAGATGTGCCGAGTGTTATCACGAGATCGCATCTTCCTATCTGTGCCCAATTTAACGGAACTGTTTAATTTATAATGAAACCTACGTGCTTACTCCATGATTTTAAATATAATGAAAATCGAATTTTCGCTGATGGAGACAAAATCAAATTTTGCGGCAACTTTAGCCGACCTTGTTCAGGTACCGGATTTGATTCACAGAGTGGCAGATATTTATGTTACGGCGAAAAATTTGCTGACGCGCACATAATTTGACGCCGCGTCGGTTTTTGTGAATTGTAAGTGATCCACCGACTTAACTTCGGGGGTGGTCGATTGTTGGATGAGTCATGATCGCTAGTAGAAATATTTCACGAGTCCGTACATGTTACAGATATCACGTTAATTCGTCGCTCCAGGTTATCTTAAGACAGCCGCCTTTGCTCCCTCTCTGGCGGAGGACTACAGTTGATTGCGATTGGTCTCTCGTATCTTAAGTTATGGGCTAATGAGTGGAGCTTAATGCCTGCTCTTCCACACGAAATCCTAATAAGGGCGAGTGTGCTTGTGTGAACGTTTTAGTGTGCTGCGAATGCATCAGCGTGTGTTGCTATATGCGTATACGTTATCATTATTGCTTAAATTTACCATTAGCCTACATAATTTGTACCTACAAGACAGTGTACTGCTACAAGTAGGACGACGAGTTATATGAAACACGGATATTATTGAACTCACTGAAGCGTAGCAGGAAATCGAATCATGAGTTAAAAGAGCATAAAAATCGCAATGGACAGCGATAGGCAACGTATCGAGTTTCAGTTCAAAAGAATAAACGTAGAATAATAACAGTAAGTATTATTTAAATCGCTCTTTCACATGAATCCGGGCTTTCTTTTTCGTTTGTGATTGAAAACACAGAAACTCGGCCGATTTAATAAAAAAGAAAATGATATAAGAAAATGATATAATCATTTATATTGTGGGTCTATCCAAAAAGTTTACGGACGTATACTTGGGGTGTGAGAGCTACAGGATTGGATGGGTCAGAAATTAGTCCGGTAAGTGTACCGGTTTTATCATATTAAAGATGTACGAGTATATGTTTATTGCAAGAACAAAAATGAATTATCATTAAACTTTTTTTAAAGGGTGTTTTTATTTTTTCCTTTCATTATTAATTTCTCGCATCACGTACCTGATGTACTATATATAAGTTCTTGTAGTGTTACATAATTATGTGACTCAGCTCATGCTGTTGTGCGAGCGTGTAACATATTTCCCTGACCGATCTATTTCGGGGCGGCCATTAATTGTGCATTACTGTGAGAGCTACAAGCCCTACCACTCCTCGTTGCCGCATAAAAATATATTTGCTAAATGCTTGGGTAAATCGCCCTCTAGTGGTGTTATTTTGGATTAACAACCAGAGCCTAGTGGTTCAAGTATCGATCTCTGTGGACCTGGGTTTAAATTCTTTCTGTACGTGTACTTTTGAAGTCATATGTGGTATTTAAAATTATTAAAGCTATTTGACTAAAGGGTACTTTATAATGTTGGTAAAGTTTTTATTTAAATATTACCAAAAAAATATTTTTATTTAATTATTTTCAATCCGCAAATATTAACATTGAAGTAAGTGGAATAACAGAAGAAAGTTTAAAAGTGGTTAAATTGTTTAAGAGATAATCGAAAGTATATAAATTCGACTGCAACTATATGCAACTATTTGAACTATTTGAGGCACTACACGCACCAAAACTATGGATCGCCGCGGTGCACCCTGACGGGCAAACACGGTATTAGTTTCTGGAACATTATCCTTGTAAGAGATTTGGTGCTAATCGATGTTGTTGCCTCAGGATAATGTATTATAAACATGCCTATCGACAATTTAATTGATATCCGGAATTTACGTAGAATTGCGTGGGAAATGGCTTTAACAAAATTGGACATAATCCAAAATAAACGGTATGTACTTAGATAATCATTGATACTTAAATTACCGTAATTTTATATCAAACATTTATGCATAACTATACTCGTACCACTACAAAACCAGCGTTAATAAGTTTTTAGTAGTCAAAATATTTTATAATTATAGTTATTTGAATTTAATTTGGTCGAAATACTGTCTACCTAACTCACATTATACTTAATTTCCGGTGAACGTGAATCTTCAGGGTTAAACGTTGGTTCTCAGGTCTTGACTGCAGATTATTGAATCTCTGTTGTTTAACAAATTCGTATTGCGTTATCCTTAGTTAAACAGAGTTTTCCACTAGCAGGGGAGTTTCATTTCATTCTAGGATAGATGGTTGGTACACTCTTTATCCCATAACTTGTTCAGTTATGTAATTATCTTCATGTGACTTTTCTTCACTGGAACAAAAGGTAAAGTATATTTCGTGCTAAATATATAATTACAAATTTACATGTGCAGATTTCGATTTACATCGCATGATTGTCAGAAAGAATTTTGAAGCGAGATACCATCGCAGCAGGCATTCGTGCGGTATACTTTATTGCTATGTGATTGTGATAATTATTAGAATTATGTCAGTATAATACCACACAATTACTGCTAATTTGCGCTTGCGTTCAGCTAACAGGTCATAATAGGCGGGCTAGTCGTAACTTACGGCCTGCTTAACTTATACGAAGAGAACAGTACTGACATAGTGATGTAAAGCATTTGTGGCTCGAAAGTTGGTTTCCTACTTGAAAGGTCAGGGTTCAAATCCTGCATTCAACTCTAAATTTTTAAATATAACTTGACGTTATTAGAAAACATAGCTGAAAATACTATATTACTACAATGTGTATACTAAATCAAGTCTCACTTATTTCTGGTCATTCCTAGGTCTGCTGGAAGACATTTCTTATAGAAATTAATAGTACCATTCCCAAAAAAGTTTTGGCTATTTCAAGTATATTTTGCATAAAGTATACTTATAAATTATTAAATAAAAAAAGGAAAGATCACGTAGATATCTTCTTACTAAATCTGCTTATCTCCACACTTGGACAGTGTGATGGATTGTACTTGGTTTAAAACTTTTTTTATGATTAGGAAACTTGAGCCCAGCGTTGGGAAAGTTACGGGTTGTAATAATGGTGATGATCGGTACAAATATATGCCTCTAAATGATTGAAGGTATCTTAAAGTTTCTAGATGTTTACTTGCAGTGTACTGCAAAACGCCGCAGTCATGAGAATTGTATTGCTATGTGCGGTGTACGGCTCTTAATTAATCACCTTTGCAACAATCCGCGAGCACAATGTATGAATATACCTTTAGAAATGCGTAGGTACCATCGTACATTGTTCTCGCAAATTTAATAACAATGGATTTTCCGTAAATAACAACTTGATGTAATTAACAATTTTAATATTTCCTTTACAGTTTTGGATTGTTAGGTTATAAGCGGCTTCATCGTTTCTTCTTTGCGACGTGTTTATGAATTTTCTGTTATAACAGAGTTACATACACGACGGTGATCTTGGTGCCGGTTATATACATAAAAATATAGTTTAATATGTTGTTAGTGTACTGTGACGACCATATTTATCCAGGTCAATAAGTGCATAATCCACTCTACATGCCTAATGCACTAATACAAGTAGGTCACAGAGCTGTGGAGGACAAATTTGATTACTGTTTATTTTTAACTCTAGCCTGCTCCTGCCAAATATTAGAAGTTGCAGTACCTATTCGGTAAGGATTGTGAGTAAAATGTCTTAAGTCTTATTTTCTTGTGATTGTAAATATTTAAAGCGATTCAAAATTGTCAACTACCGACAGAGCTGACTGATTGTCTAGTGATATCTATTTCTCACCACGTCAAAGTGACTTTATTCGTATTTTGATTCGAGACTGTGTGGTAATGAGAAACAACTTTGTAAATCTTCTTTTATTTGTCGCCTTAGTAACTGTCTTAAACAGCGATTTTAATTTAAAAACAAAACCTAATTAAATATATTCTACTGCCAAAAATTATTCAATTATATTGTTATTGTATTTTGTTTCTTGGCAAGTGAACGTTCTTATTTTATGACTCACCATGTGTGCATCAGTCCATTTGAAGCAACAAGATTATTCATTTATTTCGACTTTACTCGGGCGTGCTTCGGTTAACAAACTGAACCTGTTGGATTGCTACTTCGGTTGCAGTGTCAGAGGGCCAGATAAAAAGTAGGGTTTTCACTTTCTTTTTGACCGGCTACGCATCAGTAATGCCTTTGATCTTACGAGCACCGGTGGGTGACCACTAACCATCAGATGGATCGATTTTTGTTAAAAACTACCGCCGTTAAGGGTTCTGACTCCATTACAAAAAAGACCGGTATAGCTTGTCGACTTGGAAAAGTTGTATTTTTGTGTGGTTTTTTAAATTTATCACAGAATTTATTGTAAAACTAAAAAAAAAAACTTTAAAGTTACAAGTAATGGGATCCGTACACGAACAAGAGTTATCGATATAGAACGCAGAATAGCCAGTTAAAGTGGCAACAGGCTGGTCACATAATTTCGAGGACCAATAACTATTGTAGGAGAAAAGTTCTCAAATGGCAACCACGCCACAACAAAAGAAGTATAGGACGTACTAAGAAGTCCTCCATTGTAACTTAAAGTTTATCTTTTATGAAAATAAAATTGTTAAAATATTCTTACACTGTTTTGCCAAGCAGACAATATATTTCCGCGGCGTCTGTAAAAGCGAGTGGTTTTTCATTTCCTGCTGCCAGAAGGTGTCGAGTATTTATTCCTCGTAATACCAGGTAAACCTGACCTGAAATACAAAATTTTAGGTAAATTTTGGAACAATATTGCCGTTAAAATTTGTTAAAGAGTTATGACGAAGTATTAGTATTTTAAAATGCCTGAATCTATTGAGTTATCGTAATATATTTCTTATAATGAGTTTGCAGCGTGAAATAAAAAATTACTTGATTAATTAAATTCTGGTAACTTACGACCGAATGTTGTAATAGAATGGTGCTGTTATTTTTTCCGAGTTGTTAAAAGAACAAAAGATTAAAAGAACAACTAAAGACGACTCTATAGACATCTCATCTTAAGTTTACATCTATGACGAAAGTATTTTAATCTATAATAAGTTATTATTTCATTGTAATAAATAATGTATAAATAAACATGTTCAACACAATAAAATGAAATGAAATGAAATAATGTTTTATTCGAAGTTGGTGTTTACAAACAATTTTCGAAAGTCAAACTACGCCATCGCTTCAACAAATCCCTACTGTGAGTGGTCTCTGAAGAAGTAGTGGCAAGAAACTCCCGAGGAGTTTGTTTTCCCTACTCACAGTTACAGAACGCACTTAAACCGGCTTAATATTAAACTCATGTCCAAGCAGTCTTATCCTGAAAGTAATCATCAAGTTTGTAATAACCTTTTCGCATAAGAACGCCTTTGATGTGAGCTTTAAATTTACAATATGGCATTTCTGTCAATTTTAATGGAATTTTATTATAAATATTTACACATCTACCCATGAAAGAGCCACCAGATTTGCTTAGTCTGAAATTTGGAACAATCAGTTTAGCCTTACTCCTAGTATTAATACTGTGAACATTACTCTTCCTAAGAAAACTATTAGAGTATTTTTTAACGTACATAATATTAAATATATTGTGATGCTACAGTTAATATATCAATTTCTTTAAAGAGATCTCTAAGGGAATCCCTAGGCCTGAGGTTGTAAATGGCGCGTACTGCTCTTTTCTGTAAAATAAAAATCGACTTAATATCTGCAGCTGAGCCCCACAACAACAGACCATAAGACATCACACTGTGAAAGTAGGTAAAATAAACTAATCTTGCTGTTTCTACGTCCGTTAAGAGCCTTACTTTCTTAACAGCGTAGGCAGCAGAGCTAAGTTTCCTTGACAAAATTTCAATATGAGGACTCCATTGTAGTCGTGAGTCAATAGTGATTCCAAGATATGTGGTGGAATTCACTAGTTCAAGCATTTCCTTATTTAAAACAATATGAGGTGGCACTTGTCTAATATTTGGTAAAGTGAATTTAATACATTTTATTTTCGTAGCATTTAACACAAGGTTATTACATGTAAACCAGTGTAACACTTGCGAAACAGTATTATTTACATCGTCAAAACATTGTTTTCTCCTATCTACTTTAAAAAGTAAGGAGGTGTCATCACCAAACAGTACAGTTTTATACATGTCGCTAGTAAAATAAGGAAGATCATTGATATATATATTCAAAATAGTAGTGGTCCTAATATTGATCCTTGGGGGACCCCCATGGTAATGTTTACCCAGTTTGTTTGGACAGTATTATGGAGTATGTTCGGATAGAAATATTTAGTGCATTTTGTAACGGCAGTGCAGTTTGGCATACTGAACAATGTTTTGGCTTCTCTAATGTCAGATGATCATGTCAGGGATTTGTGAATGCTAGTTACTTTACGCATTTAAAACTGTAAGATTTTGTTTGGTAAAGTTATTTGCTATACATGACATATATTTATGAATCTTTTATTGCATCATGTGACAATCTCGCTGTTCAAATACAAAAAAAATTATTTCATGTCGAATATCTCAAGAAAATTAAACTCAATTTATTGTATTTCTATATTGGCTTCCAATCCATTAACCCACTGCAGGCCTTGAGTTTTTCCTCGTAATTGAGAAGGCTAGAATGTAATTTATCACGCTACTCCAGGAGAACTTTTAAAAATTCAAATCCATATCATTAACCCTCATTGGAGTAATTTTCCTTGATCTAGTGAATATTTGTAAAGGTACCTACTATTTTGAACTCAGTACTTTTTTATGGCCAATTTCATCTTGCTTCTTGTGAGGTTTAATAATAATTGTTATTACCATCGATACTTCACACAAGAATTATCAATTTTTACAACGGTCGATACTCGAGTTGACTGCAGTATCTCCACCATTTCTCCTGAATAAGCACCAGGCTTTTTGAGTATTTATGTAGGCATCTATGATAAAACTTGTAGCTGAAATTCCAAAACTACATTTAAGCGAGTTTCACCCTTCGTTGTTTATTATCTACGTAGGGGATTCCCCAACGCAAAATGCTTTTTCATTTGCTTCCGCTAGATGACACAGGTGTTCTTATCCCACTCAATGCATTAGGGCTGCTTAGTGCATTAGTTTTCTTTAAAGTAACATTACTTTTAATTAAGTATTTAATTTAATGTTCTATTATATGGAAAAAGCAAAGTGTGTAGTATAAAGCATGATGTAAAAACACTGGTTTGGTTTAAAATGTTACGTTAACTTGATTCTTTCATGATATTATGATATTTTATGATATTCCTTCCTTACATTCTATATAACATTAAGTGTAAGCAAGAGACGGTCTTATTGCTAATAGTATTATAGGTACGGTTAGTACACGAACAATACACGGGAAGAGTTAGGTATGACGAAATAACCAAACTCCACGAGTGCTGTTTGTACACTGAATTTATTATTAGAATTAGGTGAAAATATGTATATGCATCGCAGTGCAAGCAAAGGTTGCATTACACAAACACATACAAATATTAAATTGCTAACGATATACATACATTTCGAATGTATTAGTAAAATATGAACGAATATGCAAATACTTCGTACAAATAGTGATATTTTCTAGACGACCTATAGGTAGCATAGGACATTTTTCAAGATGAAAAAGGAGACAAGGGGTGTACAACTATATATTAAACATACATATAGACATATATACTTTTTTTTCTTTATTTAGGTCAACAAACAGAACACAACAAAAATTCTTAATGAATATAAACATAAACAACATAATAAGCTGTGAGCCAACATCGCTAACCACGTGTTACTAAAATATGTAACTGAAAGTGGTTGTGTCTAAGGAAAGAAATAAATAAATGTGATGCGTTTATACTCATACAATGGGGTGTCATTGTATAATTCCTTGCTTTATAAGATTTTTGAAATTTCCTACAGGACAGCTTAAAATATCTATGTAATTGAAATTAACATTATAGGTATGAGTTAATTGATACATTGACGAGCGCTTGCCAGCGTTAGTGCTACATTTCACGATAGCAAAAGGCGGTTGATGTCTACGAGTATGAACGCGTCTGGGTACATTATAACTAATTTTGTTATTAAGAGGTATACAGTCATACCTTCCATGAAATATGTCATAAAGTAATTGAGCATTAAGCTGAATACGTCTAGATTTAAGTGTGTGTATATTGTACTTCCTTAGAAGATATTGATAAGAAAGATAGCTATTATTAAATTTGTAATTAACATATTTTAGAAATTTCTTTTGCCAATGTTATCTATACTAATAAATAAAATTGGAGTGTCTGTTTGTATTATTAAAATAACCCCTTTTTACTACATGCATATGAATGTATATACGGTACATATACCAAAATAACATTTTTTACAACTTTTGTCTTTCTGTCTGTCTGTTTGTTCCGGCTAATCTCTGAAACGGCTGGACCGATTTTGACGGGACTTTCACTAGCAGGTAGCTGATGTAATAAGGAGTAACTTAGGCTACTTTTATTTCTAATAAATAACTTTTTTGTTAAATTCCACGCGGACGAATAAAATAAACGAAATAAAAGTATCATATCAATAAAAATATACCACTTGATGATAGTAATAAAATTTAAAATAATTTATAATGATAAGTCATGAAAACGAATTAGATGCTTAAAGGGAGAAGGAGAAAGGATTTGGAAAGTGGAATACTCGGTCGCAGGGAACTCCATAGGGAAGTAGTTAACACAGTGAATTATTTTATCATAAAATGAAGTAGTATGTAGAATAGTCGATAGGGCCAGGTTGTCAGTAGATTTAAGGAACCGGTAATGGGTTAAATACAATAAATTACAGCGCCCGTCAATATGCAAAAGTGCTATAGGAGTAAATGGTACACATTATAAAACAGAAAGTACGCGAGTGTTGCGGCGAAGACCTATTGGGGGCCACTTGAGCTAACATCGAAATTCAGAGACATGACCATATTTGCGAGTCCAAATGTAAACCTTGTACCGTATTTTGAAGTTGCTCAGGCTTGTACACTTTTGAGAATACAATTGAAGGCCGGGTGAGTACGAGTATAATACTGATTTAATAATTTTGCAGCTTGAGATTCCAAGTGTAAGATTCGAACCAGGGTCCTCCGTGTATAGATTGAGGTTTGGAAACCAGTGAGCTAAATATCAAAGAAGCCGTTCTTTAATATTTAACATTAATATTCTTCAAGAAAATAGTACACAATAATTTTTGTGTTTCTTTGTTTTGTTTTTCTCAGCTAGGACTGTGGTGTGTAAACATTAAATAATATGCGGTGCGTGGGCCAATGGCGGACACGTTTCTTGTTTCCGTATTGGTTTCACATTTATGTGACACGAAAAATACTGCAACGAGTTAGTATTAACTTGGGTTTTGAGACCGATGTCTTAAGTAGACTATAGACATATATGTCTATATATATGCAACACGACTTTTTATTACTAATTTATTATGAGGTTAAGAGAAAATATTTTAGTTAGATAAGCTCACTGTAAACCGACACCTTTAAAGAGTTGAAACGCCGGCGAAAGCAAATAAGGCTATTAGCAACTTGCGGACGTAAATTAGTCAAGTAATTGGAGAGAAAATATTTACTAAACAACTTTGCGGAATAGTGAGGTAACGCAGCGAGATAATGATAAAATAAATCTTACAGCCATATTGTTATAATGCAAATTTATTTACATCTGCTAACTTACCGAACAATGTTTTGATTAAAATTTAATTTCGCGTACGTAACGCAATATTGCCTTGTTTGCGTTTCCCTGACGGCGCATAATTAACTTGTGATTAGTTTAAATTAGTCGGAACCCGTTTGAAACGTGTAACAAATCAATTTTTATGTAATTTTATAACCGATTGAGTGTTATTATTATTATATTTACGGTAGTAATTTTAGTATTCATTAAACGTATTTTTTTAGTTTT
The DNA here is from genome assembly GCA_003671415.1 of Megathymus violae. Classification (NCBI taxonomy): domain Eukaryota; kingdom Metazoa; phylum Arthropoda; class Insecta; order Lepidoptera; family Hesperiidae; genus Megathymus; species Megathymus violae. Next base: position 1,165,714 of record PDGT01000053.1, read on the forward strand.
TAAGAATAAATTTAAATGTCAATAAGTCTTAATATAATGATTTGATTAAACTATAAAAATATACCGCAGTTCAAGGTGAAATATATATTTAAGGACTACAATGAGTGACCAGTGACATGGTCTTTGTGTCGGCTTTTTTTTTTTGAAATAATAGATAAACACATTTCAGAAACATTATTACAGTCAATGCTACTTATCCTCCTTTCCATAAATTGGGATCCAATCCCAGAACTGCCAACTCAACACTACGATCTACCAATTTATCAATCCCTGAATGATAATGATCATTATCGGTTTTCTTATTCGTGTTTGATTTTCATTGAGAACAGAAGTTTTATTCGCAACGCGTCTAATTACTACTAGTGTAAAGTGCTAACGTATCATAACAGCGTCGTCGAATCAGCTGCAGCGCGAAGACCTAATTACCATCGTATGACGCTACAACGTACGGCGATTACTATTAAGACAAAACCGATTTATAAAAATCGAACCAAACCGAAACTAAACACAAAATGTAGGAATACTTTGCACAAGAACAAGAAGATATAGTAACATAGGAAAGCCTTGCGAAGACTTATGTTTTGAAATAGATATAAATTAAAATAACTCTGGGAAGTCCACTAATACTACATATATATATATATATATATATATTTCTGCTCCACGAACTGAATATGAACAAACGAACGAAAAACTCGCCTAAAAAATTGAGTGAATTCGAATTAAGAGTAGGCAAAAACGAAAATGAAATATCTCTCCTATTTAAGATTTTGCAACTCCAGAATTCCGCGAGCAAGTAAAGCAAAGGCCAAGAAAACTCCGTTATCACTTCATATCATTGTGGATGTATGTTTAATACATACATTATCAAAACTTTGTTGATTACATACTTGAGAACCAGGCAACAAATACGTTTAGCTTTAGAATGATGCATGGTGATGTTAGTTAAGACTGTTAAGATTAACGCCGTGAATGATAAATGTTACAGAAAAACTACAAAGGCCCTCACTTTTAACAACTCTCTTTGACACTCTTTGAAAATAAACAAGAGATGGCAAAGGAACTACACTCAACTTGGACACCTAAAATGGAATGCACCTAATGGAAGCAATCTACAACAATAATTGGAGAACAAAACAACCACCAAATATGTTTATTATAATATTAAGTAATAAACAGGACATAAATCATATATATATAATATAAAAACAATTGTAAAGTTGATATACAACTGTCAAAAATCTCGAAACTAGTCCCTCAGTGTAAACGATGTCAAATTTACAGGCAAACGCATAGGTTAACAACAAAAAAACTGCGGCATAATAGGGCATAGCTATGGGTTGTAAAAAACAAAAATATATCAGTTCAACGTATTGATACGCAAGAAATAAAACACATATTGGTTACTATGACTTCCCCTGTATAAATTTAAAAATCAAGACACATCCAAAAGGCATGATTGAATAGAACAGGTGGAACCCTAGATTAAACTTCCTACAGATGTACGCGAGGCAGAACGACAGGTAACGCGAGGCATGAATTATGCAAGCGCGCCCTTCGAACAAAGAAGTTGGTTTTTCACCTTATGCGAATCATTTTTTGGAAAATTAACAAGAATTCAAGTTGTATATTGCTGCTGTGTTATGAACTAGTTATAGAATAAAATTGAAGGATTTAGGTTACTAGTTTTTTAGATAGATCTGCCTTTTTATTTTGTTATTAGGGCGAAAGATTACATATTTAGTTACTTCGGTAGGTAGGTTTATGTAATTTTTTTGCCTCATTAAAACCCATAAGATTGAAGTAGTGTGAATTAGGAATTTGACTTCGAATTAGGATTTTAAGTGTGAATGCATTAGGATTTCGACTTCTAATTCCTATAAGTTACGACGCTGATTTTCATACGTGCCAAAATTATATGGCAGTATTCCTTTTATATATTACATTGTTAATAGTTTGAACAAATATTCTCGATTTTGTTTTAAATTCAATTTTAAATATTTTCTAATTAGAGGGTACAATAAATAAAAACAGACTAAATATAAAATGAAAGCTTCACATATAAGACATGCCTACAGCATTCTGTAGCACCGTTCCATTTATGGCCTGTAACGTGACGTCACGGAGTTTCCAAACGTGATGGAACCGACTGAGAATTGATTGGGTCTCCCGGGCCGGCCGTCCGTTCGACTGACAATTAGGTATCCATTTCAACAATCTTTGAAACAATTTTCTTTGCTATTGATATTTTAATTTGTTTTTTGGTTTATCTTTGGCTATAATAGGAATAGTAAATCAAACGAATTGATGCGTATAAGCTGTCCCAGTCCTACTTTTTCATTAAGAATCTGATTATCTTAAATGGTGAGATCTCCGTCTCAATGGGATTCTTAAAAAAAAACTAAGTACATTTAAAAATTTGATGTGTATAATTTGAACCTGCATCTCTCATGTGGAAGACCAGCGTTTAAACTATTACTTCTACTGCATGTTAGATTTAATTTGCGAAGAAATTAATCTGTTGGACCATTGCTGGCGTATTTGACACGATGCCGCAAACGAACGAAAAAGCAGATAAAATTGGGCTGAACGAATCCACTTTCTAAGAGGTAATCGTGGTTTCCATTAGTCTGAATTGAATTCAACACTGGAGTAAAAGTTTTATTCTCTTTCAAGGGGCAACGTATGCTTTTGTCAAATGGAATAAATTCAAACCAAGAGTTCTGTAGTTACGTACAACATACTGAATGTATTTTTTGTTCGGTTCAGAAAAGGTGCTTTATTAAATTAATAGCCACTAAACCAGCTATTATATCAACAGGTGATAAACAGAAATAGTCCTGCAATGAAATGTGCAACACTAGGAGTGTCAACGAATCGTTACCAATTTGAAGAAAACATCAAAGCGGTTAGTTTGCTGTTTCTCGAACATTGCAACCGAAATACGTAGAAACTTTTCACAGTGGATTTTAAAAGGAGGATTGAGTTAAAGCAGACATGTGTGTTAATAGCCGACAAACGAGCAGACGAGTCATCTGATGGTAAGTGGTCACCGTAGCCCATGGACATCAGCAAGACCAAAGGTATCACTGATGCGTTATCGGCCAGGAAATGAGAAGAAGGTAAGAAAGAAAGTACTGTCTCTCAAGTCCCCAGCCGGAACAGGACGAGTCGTTTGGCGGCTGACTCAAGCAGGAGGGTGGTAGCTAGCCAGGCAGGCTTCACGAAAAGATAATAATACTAGTAATAATATTAATGACTGAATAATAATACTGTTCTTAGTAAGGATTATATTATTAAAATCCTTACGAGAAACCCTACCATCAAGCAGGCTGGCTTCTGTCGTCTCTTACGACACCCTGTTCTGCCAGCATGGGATTGGGGGGGAGTATTCTAGGCCGCTCCAATAAAGAACCTTACCGTCTTAACAAGTACCATCGGGATTGAACCATATGGCTCTGATCGAGGAAACGAAACGGACGCTTTCTTCGCACATTATGTAAAAGCAATATTCATATTGATTACATACACATTTTTCTATCTTGAACAGAAAGAAACTGGGTGCGACTGTTTTATATTTTATATACTTAGTGACTAATATATTCATTTATTATATTTTAATATTCTTCTACAAGCTATGAATTCATACGGAAGTTATTGTCGTATATAATACTATCATTTTCATCTGGACGGATTGACATTTTAAGTGTCTAAAGACAACAGCGAGCATCGCATTCTAATAGGTAAAGGATCATACATACCTATGTGATTTATTATTGTGAGTGACAACTATCACTACCGAGTACAGGAGAATATTGTGAGGATACCTGATAGTTCTCCTGTGTGGGTGACATTTGCTGAAGTGAAATCTTTCGAAAGTGTTTAAAAAAATTCACTTTGAATAAAATGTAATTCATTAATTCTTATAACAAGTCCTCAAACAGAACATTTCAATTTTGTTACTAAAAATAAAAATATACCAGTGTGTTTCGAACAAATTTTGTTAGTGGTTTTAGAATAAAACTAGGTAACTGTCAGATCAACTTATCGTGATGAATGGTTGAACGAGAGCTCAGTGACTGTTGCATAAAACCGGTTTCAACTGCCGCGTGTCAGTTACAGGCAGATCGATACTGTCCAAGCAAATGGTTCGAACTGGATTGTATCGGTTATTTATTTTATTCCGACGATCTAACTCAACGATGTATTGTATGTTATTATTTCTATACATTATTTTTATCTACTATACAAATAAAATTGGAAAGAGGCCGAATCTTTATATGAAATATTTTTTAGAAATTTCAATGTAAATAGGCTTTATTTTCGATATAGGGGTCAAATAAATTATTGGAATGTTTCTGTCTGTCTGACTACATATCAGTCTTAAAAGTACTAAAAAAAAAATTGGATGATATTTATATTACTAACCTTTGATATACGTCATAGACTTTACTTTGAATTCCAGAAAATGTTAATATTTCCAGATAGTAAGGAATAAAAGTCATGCTCATTCTATTGAAAGGGCAGTAAATAAAATTTTAAACTAGCTAATTTTGAGCTGAAGCTATATAAATTAATATGTGGTGGGGATTTTTATGGCTCCATTCTAAGAGCCACCCAACTTGTAAGTTCTGTAGAATATGAATACAACCAACGTGCGTCAAGGTCCCACTATCTCGGCGACGCGTGGTATCATCAATAGGCTGGGCTTTCGAGCATCGAAAACACTGATTATTAACAACTATTATCACATAATATTTAACTACTGAAATGACTGTACTGAATACTAAGTGAATGTAAAACTAAAATTTTACTTCACATAAAATAAAACACGTCTTATATCTACGGGTGCACTTAAGCGAGGGGCGAGAACAGCTTAATTAGAATACAAATTATAAAAAATTGATAATTAATGAGCAGAATCGCTTTAAGCCGGTATGCAGCTATGCCGCGACATATTACAGATTACGAACTGATTAAAGGAAATATTAAGCCATATGAATTGACGTGAACAATATGTTACTAATTTAATAGAACTAACAAAAATCCATTCATAAATCAACCCGGGTGCTATTCCTAAACGTAAGGGTAGGTTATTTGAAGCTAAACGATGGCGGCTACTAGGCTATACCAATAAATATTATAAAGAAAGTGCGAATTTTCTGTTTGTGTATATGCGGATAGTAATCTCTGAAACTAGGGCATCTTTTTGAAAAATTATTTTACTATTTGATAGGTAATTTATTCCGGATGATCATAAGTTACATATGAAATGTGTATCTATAATAATTAATTGTTGAATACAAACGAAATCGGGACGGTATGGTAGCAATTGATAAAAACTAAACTATCAAGATTCAAACACCGAACTGATTAATTTCTTTACACGGAATCGATTTTAACAATTACCCCGTTTGAATTAGTCATTCGAGTGCATGCGAGTAGGTTAATTTGTAGACATCTGCTGTTTACTGCGCTATCATTAAACTACATATCAATCTGAACGCGTATAGTATTCTTTACGCATAGTAAAGAACAAAATATAAAAAAAAATTCGTGTTACGTAGCTTACGTAATACTGGTTTCAAAATATTTTACTAGTAATGTTTGTGTACGTCTTACCTATGTTCTGGACACAAATTTACATATTTTGAGGGTTCTGTATCAAACTAATTTTACCAATTATGATTTTAGTTTCCACTATATAATAATGTATAATCTCAGAACTTAAAGTTGCATATACAAATGTTAATTGCACAACGGTAGTGGAAAGTTATGTGGGACTCCCGTAGGCTTACCCACTAAACACCACCCGTTGGCTTTGGCCTTGTGGCCTCTAAGCCTTCATCGGTTGCGACCCATCCTTAGAGAAGGATAGGGTGCTAGCGGTACTCCCGAGGGAGCATACGCTTGTTGCTAACACAGGAGGTGTTGTCGAATGGTGAGACTATGTGGCGTCTTAAGGATGCTACTAACTGATATTGTTGGAATTCTTGACTGTGGCCGCCAAATGGCGGTCCAAGTCAGAAGATAACTTGTCGGG
>PDGT01000053.1:1172902-1183960 GCA_003671415.1 Megathymus violae
CAAGAGCCAGTGGGTATTGTCTACCCGTGTTGCTGTACATTTTATGCACAGCTTCCACGGGATGACCCTGGGCGACTAGATCGGCGAGGATAACTTCATTGGGAAGCTCGAAGGGAACACCGCGGAGAACAGCTCGCACCTTGCGCTCTTCCGGAAGAGCGTAGGTGTGATATGGGATTTTGTTGAGCGTGAGAAGCCTTGTAAAGGCGCGGAAAACCTCAATACTCGGGGAAGTTACTTTTACAGTTTGGCCCACTACTTGGGCGTGCGTGTAATATACTTTGCTGTCGGCGCACAGCTGAGTGACTTTGAGTCACATGGACTTGTCCCGGACAAATACCGGTGGTGGGGCCTTGATTTTAGGAGGGACGGGTGAGCATCGGGGTGCTGGTTTGGTAGGAGGGAATTGCTTGGATGAGGAGGACGGGGCGCTGGTCTCGATGGACATGAGCGGGACAGGTTGGGTAGGGAGGGAGGTTTTTCCCTCTGTGGATGCCTTCGCGGCACGTTTGGTTAGGCGCTTCGTGCGCTTGGACTCGACCGGCTGAAAGGCCTGGTCGTCGGATTGCGACGGCGTGACGATACCGTCGTCGGATAAACCTAGCGAGCCATCGGACTCGATCGGACGCTTACGTGACGAGATTGATTGGGCGTCGGAGAACTCGACGTCTTGGGCCTGAGGGGCGTTCGGGGACGCGGGTGAGTCAGTCTGTGCTGTCTGTAGTGCTTGGATAAGTGCGGCCTCATCGAGGGGCGCCTTGAGGAACGGGGTCATGGCTCCGAGAATGCGACGCAGGAATCCTATTTCGGATGGATTCATCCTCCTAACGATCCTCCCTGCCGCGGCAGGGAGAGACTCGAGAACGAAACGACAAAATCTAAAAACAAAGATAGAATGAGCGAGACTACGAAAACAGTGACTATCCCTAGCGGAAATAGCCACTAACCGTCACCCTGGGAAGGCCCAGTGCAGTGGGATCGGGTCTCCGGTTTCTCTCAGTCCGAGAGGACTGAGAAGCGCACCGGGTCAACGCTAGCTGGCTTCGTTGTCACCGTTAGGTATCCACCAACTCAAACGCGAAACGAATACTTATTTGATGCCAACACAAAATGACACTAATAAGGCAACAATTAAGTCGCGGTCGATCGGTATCGACGACACAATAATGCGGTCGAAAATGAGATGACTTACTCAAGAGTATGTCGGAGGGGTTCGTCTGCTACGGGAGCGGAAACGGAAGTGATTGACTTGATGAATTATTAATATTTTATATGTTTCAAACATCTTGTACATTTCATTCAGAAAAGTGTTTTAATCTTTAAACTTTTATAACCTTTACACACTTACACTCCCGCACTAGGATTCCCTATGTTGCGAGCGTCATGGACGTACACAAATGTGATATCACAAATACCCATGACCCGAGGACAAACGTTTATCTGTCATATAAATGTCTGTCTATCTGTGAGGGAATTAACAAGATTCCGAGTAGTATTATGCAAACAAAAGAAGCATATTTATTCGGTTTTCAATTAAATTAAGAGTTTGAAGTTACTGACAAATACTAAGCAGTGAAGAAATATCGTGTATAGATAGAATTTGCTTGTTATTTTGACATCATCTAAAACCATTATCTCTGCGGGTTTACTGCTCTGCAAAAGCCACAAACCGTTTCGCCTGGATCATTTCGCCGCCCTTGCAGTTTATCCAATCGTTTGGCTGACGTGTAACTCAAGTGCTAAGAACATTACGTATTCCTGAGTTAATGGTACCCAAAGGGTGTTATTATTTTCTGTTTACCTTTTTTATATAATATTCTTGCTCTATTTCTTCCTTCGAAGCGCTCAAAGCCCAATAGCTTGTGTAAATCGTAAATGATCGACTGAGTCAATCAACTCTGGGTGCTGTTGGTTGTTAGGTAAAGATCGTACTGTAAATATTGCTTGAATGCGTCCATGGTTTAGAAGATAATCGATACAGTTAGTCTCCGGTATTGTCCTTAGGTACCATTCAGTAGACTAGTCTTCGAGCCACGTAAGAACTTCCGACACTTATGTAAAATAAAACTTTTCACCAAAATATAATGGAGCAGTGTGGTAGACTACGCTCCAGGTTCGCTTAGTTACGAGGAGAACCTCAAGCCTCAGCATTTCCTTTGCTTACTGTTTGTTCGCAGTGGGCGTTTAAGTTTTTACTCGGGTTTTTATTAGTTTCTTATTAGCACTCTGGTGTCTTGTACCTGGTAATTGGAACGACCGAAGGCCGATGGATAAATGCAAGTGCAGTTTGGTTAATATTTATATATGTTTGTTCTCGGGCCTTGGATTCTTGAGATATCTTGTCTGGAACCTTTATTGTATGTGTGAGAATTATTATATTGGTATTAGAGCTGATCTGGACAGCGAGCAAAAATGATGTGCATTGTATGTAGGTATAAATTTACTAAAGAAGGGCTTGTGTCACACTTTGTTAAATGTCAATGGTAATTTTTGTACAAGAGTGAGTTAAAGTGTGGGTCACATCCTCTCCTTCTTGCTTCTTTCTGATGTGATAATAATTCAAACGGTAGGTGGTATTGACAAGATATAATCAGGTGGCTTATTTGTCTATTGTTGACATAAAAATAAAAAATTCTGTTTTTTCTCGAGGAGTCATTCGGTATACACTGACAGCGCAAGGAACTGGGTCACTGGATTTAAAGTCCTTTGTATTTTTAAAACCATACGTATTCTCATGATATAATTATGGTTATAGCACCGCTTTTTAGTGTCGAAAACGACACTCTACTGCCTTTCACCACCGAGGAACATTATCGTGACGAGTGCCGCGCATTGTTCCTGGCTCAATTGCATTCCGTGTACAGTTGTAAACAAAGAACAATCTTCGTTCCAGCGTGTCTTTGGTACAAAAAAAGGCGCAAAAACCTCGGGACGCGCTACGTATTGTGTTTAGCGGCATTGTGTGCACCAGGTTGTATTAAAGAGTAGTAACACCTAATTCGACTTCGTAGATTATGATATAGACTGTTATTTATACGTAATACATTAGAATCTCATTGCGCATCGCTTCCAGATAGCATCACTAATGTTTAGAAGTCGCGGTGCATGTAAAATATTTCCTTAATATCGATTTTAAATAAAACTTTGACCCCAACAAAAAGGTACTGTGTAATTCTAGAAGTTGGCAGCAATTTACGGCATCTCTCGTAAATTAGTCATACAAAATAAACCCACAAAATTATTAATACTACGGCAATAAAAATGGGACTGATGTAATGAATAATTTTAGATGTAAAGATACTCTGAAAGTGAACTAACACACTAGCGACGTCTTATCTGCGAAATGGGGCGCTAGTCATTCAGCCAGAGTGCTCCTCGCTGTATTCCTGAATGTTTAACGAACGCGGCCTCCTCCAATTGAAAAGAAACTACTATTAAGTCGGACTGGATCTTAAAGATTGTCAATCTTTTTTCCTCAGAAATACAAAATATCTCACTTGTTTTTCAAGCAGCTGCGACGCTATTATAATTTCTAACGACGATAGCAATACGAATAAACCAAACTAATGATATCACCGAAGCGTTGAAGCTTATTACTGGGTCGTGGACACTGTGACTGAAATACGTTAAATATATATCACGGTTAATTCTAGAAGGATTGTAGCTGGCAGGGAAGATAAAAAATCATACAAATATTAAGCTACCATATGAATTAAACTTCATAGCCTCGTCCGTTGTTAAATAGTATGCCACGAGGAAGGAAAGTTGGTTGGATTCATGAAGCTTCTTACATTCCAATTGAATCAAAATTAAGATTGAGTTCACCACAAACTATTATTGTCACACTACTTGACCAGGGGCTCCTTTCACAATGAGAGGATTTAAGACCACAGTACACCGTGTTAGTTAAGTGCGAATTGCCAGAATTACTTTCCACATTGGATAATATTATGGACAATTTCCAAGTATGCAGGTTTCCTCACGATATTTCCCTTCGTCAATGCAAAGTTAATTGATTTCTGATACCCTGATACTGAGCGTCTTTCACGTTCATGCAATATTCGAATCCTGTTCGAATCCGAGACACTGCAGGTCGGTTAAATGGATTATAATACTTCAACTGAAATAACCTTCGGATATTTCACACGTGGAGGCACCACGATGAGACCCAGCAGAGAAGCAAGTAACTTCACGTAAGTTGGTTCAGTTGCAAGTATGTTTGCTCTAACGACTTTTAATCTAATTTAAATCTAAGGCGTTGCATGTTGCTCTTGACGAGCAATGCATTCATAATAAATCTCAAAAAGAATTCAGTGTGGTTATGTCAATTGGGTCACAGAACAGACAATAACGCGTATTCATTATTATTATCATAGCCCAAGACTATCTTGTAGGTCTTTATATTTGAGAAAATTATCGAGAAATTTTAGACATTTGTTACGATGTCTTAATTTAGCAAGTGATAATTTTCATTCATAAAACTTAGTAAAATTAATTATTAAACCGAGACTGCTGTGGAATGCTGAGTTTCTACTAGGTTATTACTGACGCGAGATGAATTGCAGAATATATAGGCAGTAAAAAGATACAAGCACTTCACTAGCAATCGTAAAACTAATACAAAACAACTTTTGCCAGTTTTTCCAATAAAAAATAAAGTGTAAGAGATTTCACTCACTGTGCTGTTTATTCGAAGACAGTAAGGACAGAAAGTTTTTCTTTGTTTACAGCCAGTATGCAATTAAGAATGTTTGTACTTAGTCGTCCAATTAGCGAAGTGTTTTCAGTTTTTTTACGTACTTCGCAGGTTTGTTCTCGCAGAGTTTGGCACTAGTTAGAATTTTGTTTTACAACGGAATTTTGTTGATATATAATTTTGAGTAATGATTGCTATGTTGGCGTATACCACAGATTAAGTTTAAAGATTGAGTATATCAATTTGTATATATGCTCGTGTGGTAAAAATGTTGGTGCCTTTTAACACCATGGTCTTTCTTGTCAAAGAAGCGCCGGTCGCTTTCTCGCCATGCCGCTTTGAATGGCATTATTCCTCAGTCTCTTGTCACAATAAATATTCTAGCAATTTTAGAGTCTGTAGTGTTTGTACATATATTGAAGCGACGGTAGGGCTTAGAATTATTATAGTATACTATATAGTACTGCAGAGCCAATTCACATATTTGGAAACGATGGAAAAAGAGCTGATGGTATATCGACTGTATATTGTGTTGATATACTAGCATCATACCATCTTCATACCAGCATCATCAAGGCTGGCGTTGCAGCAGAAAATAAACATCAGAAGTACGCGAGTCTCGCTCTGGATATTTTTTCAAAGCCTTTGAAATTGAGGTTCTTGGCTCCGAAAGCCCTGAAGCTCCTTATCTTTTCAGACACATAACAAAAATACTGAAAGGCGAGACGTGCGATCTTAGAGCTTGAAGCTTTCTTGCACGGCTTTTAAGCATTGCTATACAGCTACCATCATGTTACTATACTTACGTTACTTTACCACAGGGACTTTGTTATATACACTTATTTTAATTGTTTCATATCGATTTATCTTTATATTTAACATTTGTATATTTTATTACACTGTACAACGCTTTTTATTAATATTTGTACGAATGTAATAAAATCTTGGATTGTGAATTTTACGTACTTCCAGAGACCTTATACATAATATATTCTACTCGCATTGAAAGATTATGATAATAGAATAATTTCTTTACATATGGTCTGGTGTTCTCAAAGAGATTCTCATAACAGTGTAATGTAATAGAGTAATATTAAATAACATTTCACTCACTTTTATTTACAGCTGAGAAAGCCTGGTTTCACTTCAACGTACTGCTTTTATTGTGATTCTAAGTCTGTTTCTAAATCTCTTAAAATATTACATAACGGTCAACCATTCAGCTTTCGACCTCGTCGATTGCTTCCTTTCTTCCTATCTTTTGATATTTATCGATCACCTTACTATTAATTGCACAAGCTTATGATGGATTTATTACCGATAGATTGTAAGTACACAATTTTTGGACCATGAATTAGACTTCCACCGGGAACACCATGTTTTTACGACAGACGAGCCGATGGGCCAACTGAGGGGAGGTGATCATTACAGATCTGTAACACCAAAGGCATCGTCAATGCATATCTGGGCAATTAAGAGGTGGAAACCGACTTGTTAATTAGCTTGGTCAGCCGAAACATGTTAAACATGTTTCTCGGTTGATATAAAGACCGTTAGGGTATACTTTGCAGCTGGTGGTGCCTACCGACATTGCTCGGTTCGTTGTTCAGAAGGACGACCGGGCAGTTGGCTCTCGACGTTAGATTGAGGTCCTTACGCCCGAAAACTGTAATAAATAAATTCCGACTATTACTTATCTAACAAATGTAGATACCTCAAGATGACGCGGGTGACAAATAAGGTTTTTGTGGACGAAATATCGATATTGTGTTGTGTGTGTGAACACATAGTGTTTCATGGCCGTAGTGTGTGTTTATAAATCGTTACTCGATATGATGATGACGTTTGAGTATAATATGGTAAAGTGAAAGAATCGCGTTACTGGGTTATGCTAGTAATGAAGTACAGGATTTTTTTTGGTAATATTCAAGTCGAGGTTTTTGCTTCCTTGCGTGAAGGAGTACGCTTGCGCGGTATAGAGTGTTTGGGATCTGGTTTAAATTAAAAGTTATAGCGAGATTGTTTACAGCGTTATAAAGTCGTACGCTGAAACTAAGTGCTTCACACCAGCCGTGCACGAAGAAGCTGTGGATTTTTTTATTAGCTTTAAATAAAGAGTAAATGATATTTATGTATATATATATATATATATATATATATATATATAGAGAGAGAGAGAGGAACATAGCTGTCATTATTTTCGTTACAAAATTAAAATGAAGTCAGTTAAATATATAAATGTTAAATAGTATATTATATTGGTTAAAATTATTTTGTTACATATCCACGACGCTAAGTGGGTAGACCCTCAACGAGATGGACCGATGGTCTGGTGAAGGTCGCGGGTAGCCACTGGCTGAGGGCAGCGCAGGATCGATCGTTGTGGAGATCCTTGGGGGAGGTTTATGCCCAGCAGTGGGCGTTGTCCGGCATAATGGAGGGAGCATTGCGAATAAAATTTATTATTATTTAACAAATACATTTAAATATTACATACTATATACATGACATCACATATGACACATATTATCAGATATATACAATTAAAACTATTGCTATTATGATATATATTGTTTTACAATAACAATGTCAATAATATAAATAATAAACATTCGTATCTATAATCGTGTAACTCGGACCACCACAGATACACCACGGGTGGCTGAACCGTGAACAGTGTACGCCAGAAGGAGACAGCTGCACCTCTCATGGTTGGTTGTCGAAAACTATATCGCTGTTTATCGAGCCACGATATGTTTATAGCGCTCATAGGAACAACTACAACAATCATAATTCACTGTATAGTGACGAGGATCTCTACTGCATAATTTTGTTTTAGATAAAATAAGTTAATGCTTGACATCAATCCCACCTGATGGTAAATAGTCATGAAGTCTAAGATGTTGAACGCACTAACTTATAATAGCCTATTCACTCTCCTCTTGAAGACTCCCACATCATAAGTAGCCGGGAACACCGACGCGGCCAAGTTGTTCAAATAATAAATAATATATGTGTAATGCGAGTGATTTAATTTTAAAAGTTTTTAATAGTTCGTTGCAGTTTTCCTCATATTAATGTCTGTTAATAACGGGAATCGAATACGGGACCCACGGATCGGCATGCAGGGTCACTACCAGCCGAGCTACGAGGTCGATAAAATGGAAATTAAGATCTTATTAGAATAATATGTGTAATATTTCACCTTGGAAATTAGATGTCTTGTTTTTGTGTATGTGAGATCTGTACAATATGAATCAGTCGGTGACAATATCAGGGATGTATAGAAATAATGTTGTCAGATATTTTCTATATTATATTTTTATATTAACACTTCTGCTAGGGGCGATACCGACGCGTTATAACGTCGTTGAAGAGTTTCTTCAGAAAGAAAATTCAAAATAAAATACCGATTTGACTGCATTGTTGCGCAGTTTATACTGATTCTGCCGAGTGAGACTCTGGGTTCGAGTCTCCACCAGGGCAGATATGAAACAGATAAACATTGGACAGATAAACATGTTGGTTGTTAGTTGGTTGTTCATGCAACCCACTATTTAATAGTGGCTCTGAGATATGTAATGATTTACAATTAACTCCTTATCACACATATCGAAAATCTACACTAAAAAATCACGTTATCAAGACAGTCAACGCTGTGCAAAATCAAGGAAGGTATACAAAAAAACTACAGCAAATTTTTACATAAAATGAATAAACAAAATTTGATCCAATGTATGTGTGTATATATAAGTATATCCATGTAGGACAGACCGACGGCAAATATTTTATAGCCGTAAACATCGACGCTACATGACCGATTTTTACGACTCCCAAACGACTGAATTTGTGAAGCGATAATTTTTGTATTATGGGAAGGAGGACCTTTTGTGTCATTTGACTCTTGGCTTGCTTTACATGTGTATTATTTTGTGACTATGCTTTCTTTTATGTTAATAGGTGGTACGAGTAGTTTTGTGATGGTTAATGATCACCGAAAGCATTTATTTGTGACATAATACTAGGTACGAAAAAGAAAGGAAAATTTTGATAACTAATTAAAATTGATTGATTTCAATCCATTAAATGTCACTGCAAGACATGGCACTCACCTCATTAAAGAGATCTGGAATATACCTTGCTAACGCTCCTTCAGTATAGGTTTGTCTAAAGTGGGTTTCCGTCCAAACTGCTAGTCAGAAGACCTCCGACCGAAAATATCTTACCATAAAAATAAGATTCTTAGTAATACAAAATAGTAAAATATGACCATTACTAATCATGCCAGTTGGTAGTGACCTTGCCTCCTAAGACAGGGGACCCAGGTTCGATGTCTAGCCGGAGCATACATTTATATATGCGATAGATAAATAATGGTTTCGGGTTATGGGTGTTTGTGATGTCACACTGTGGATGTCCATGTCACCCGCAATATAGGGAATTCTAGCGCGTTTGTGTCAATACGAGAACGTTTATTATAATGAATTATCCACCTAAATATACTTGATTATAATTATACGTGAATACTGATTTATGAATACGGTACAATACAATTGCGTCATTAGAACTCAGGAATGACATAAAAAATACAACAATACTTGGAAGGTACGCAGTAGTTGTAATACTGGTACTTCCGTAAAAATACTACATCCATTCATGACCTTAAATCCCAATAAAATACTAAATTAATAATGCCGTATAAATTACGTGAGAATCCATACAAATATATTGAACATTTTGATCGAATAACTGCCTCAATTTGAACCGATCCGAACGCCCACGGACCCATTCTAGATATTGAGTATTGCAAAACAGAATGAAGTGAAATAGATCACAGTGTTAGATAACAAGCCACAGCTCTAATGAGCCAATTGAATAAAATCCGCCATTTTGCCGATTAACGGTCGTTTGGCGCAATTTGCATGTAGCTTGCACTGCGCTGTGTACTGCGTAATATACTGCGGTTTTTATGTAGCACTAGTGGTCCGTCTCGACTTCGGTTGGGTTAACAATTTTACATGCTTAATATAAACTATGACCATCCGGAATAATGTATCTTCCGAATGGTAAAATAATTTTTCAAACAGATGCCATGGTTCCGGAGATTACTTTCTACATATATTTCACATGATTTGCACTCTCTCTTTGTAATTTTGGTGTAGATATATTTTTACATGAATAAAACGGTGTTCATTTAATTTTTATTGAGCTCTTAATTGCACTTCGATTTTCTGTATTCGATTATTATATTGAAGTTTAAAACTCGTACTAACAAATTATAAACCTTCTTTGGCAATGCGTTATTTCACTAATATTCTCTTACTATGAAAACTGACAACAATTACTAAAGCTTGAATAATGAGGCTCATATATCATGATATCAAGGCCATGGAAACAAAATTTGAATAGTTTGCATACGTGAGCAAATTAGTTTACTATTTACTTAATAAAGACACATTATGTTCATATTTTTTGGAAAAACTTTGTTAATAATCTCAAATTGATATTAAACTTGGAGAATATTTTTTTCACAAATTACGTAAATAATTAGTAATATTGTTTAAGCCTTCGTTTATAAGTCTTTTACAAAGATACTGCCTAGTTTTGAAGTTACTCGTAAAATACTTTATATAAACAACTGTACGAAATAATGATATGAGATTGTTATCGGGTCTTATGAGTATACTATAAGGCGGCTTTAAATTTCATTTCGTAACTTAAAATACAATCTTGTTGCATAATCCGACACCTACTTAAGGTAAGGTAAATACAACGCTAAGGCAAGCCCATAAAGAGCTAGATTCGTAACTCAAATAACACAAGCTATTCTTTATTAAGATATTAATGAAAAATATATATTTTGAAATCCCACAGAAACTTGGTGTACATTGAAATTGTAACATTTACAAAGCGGTTAAATATTTGTAAATTTTCTGTTACATTTATAATTTCTGTAAAAATGTAGAAAAATAATATTAGTAAATATTTTTTGGTAGCTATTAAATGAAAACAAAATAGTTTCTTATTCAAAAGCTCTCTCTCACTTTCCCCGTATAAATAATTCCCCGTAATAAATACGTATGAAAAGCACTATATAATCCCGAAGGACGAGTGTGTTTCGTCATCCAGACCGGACATACTCTTTGTTTCCAGGCAAATCAAAAAAGTAAACAAATTCCACGACCTAAAAATGAATTAACCAAATATGGCTACGTGGTTAATTTATATGCGGTAGAAGTGGAGGCGAGAGATATACCAGCAAAATCTCTCTATAACCTACTTAAAGACGTTGGCCTAAGTTCGATTTTATTCCAAGTGTCTAACACTGAACTAACAGGTTCCTTCTAAATATGGCTAGGCAG
>PDGT01000053.1:1187585-1235415 GCA_003671415.1 Megathymus violae
CGCCTAATAAAATAAAAACATCGCGAGCAAAACAAACAGCAAAAAATAAAACACGCGATTCGAATGCCGTGTGTTTTCGGTGAACCGCATACTCGTTCAGAGTTTTCAGTTTTACGTGTCGGGAATTCACTGAGGATTTTATTTTTCTAAATTCAATTTGCTCAATAATTTGAGACTATGATATCCGTCATCATTATCATCCAGATAAGCGAACCTTTTGGAGTGACCTGTCAGTGGTGCCTTTGACGTGACGGTTGATCAGAGGGCAAGATGACGGCCAAAATGTGAACGGAGAGTCCGCCTATAAACTAACAACTTCATATGCAGTAAAAACGAAATACTTAAAAATAGTACATCGTTGAAAATATTAACTCCAGCTATAAACGCTACGTTGTCCGGCTGATATGATGATGAAGTTATGGAGTGGTATGCCTAAAAATTGATTTATTCGTAATTTAAAACATTTATCTCATAGTGGTTTAAACAATGTATCTTTTAAATTGCATATGTTAATCGAGCAAGAAGTAGAAAGAACTGGCTCTCAGGGCCCTAGCCGAAACACGACGAGTCGTTTGGTGGCTAACTCGACCAAGAAGGTGGTAGCTAGCGAGACATGTTTGACGGACACATAATCATACCAGTACTACAGTAATACCGTGGTTGTGAGATAATATCACTTGTATAAAGGAATCTGTTATAGAAAATAATGGCTTTAGTTTACTAGCATATCTATAGCATATTTATTTTTATATGAAACATTATAAGTGCCTAAAATCAAAACGGTGTTATGAATAATCAACAAAGAATAAGGATGCATAATTTGCGCAACATCATCGACTGTGTAAAGTACAACAACCTTGTATGAGGTTTGCTGTATAATTCTTAAATAAAATTACAAATTTGATACGTGAGTTGCCTGTACATTTGTTCAAGATACGTCTTAAAGCATAACTTGTAGTAAGAATTACTATACCGTAGATGAATATGTAAATGACAAACGCGCATTTAAATAACCAGCTCTGCAGCCAGCGCCACTCATGTTGGAAAATATTACTATTATAAATATTTAATATTCTTTAAAAAAAATATATGTTAAGCGAATTTTTTTCGCCGTTTCTTCTCCATGACAAAACACCTTTTAAAACGATAACGGAAGGAAAAATAAATAAACATCAGACTATCAGTGATATTCATATGAATTTTAATTTTAAATCTATTTTTAACTGCATCTCTAACATTGAAATCGAAATACGTTACAAACAATTCACGCGGGATTCTAAGAGTAGTAAGTCAGGACGGTAAAGAACCCTGTAATAGTGCTGCCGGGATTCATTTGTGTGGTAAATAATTCAGCTGTCTTCAACGATAGTTAATTATCTACTTACCTGTAGGGTTTTTAGTTATATATAGCAACTGTTTCCTCTACATACATATAAAATTCGCACGTGTTTGTAGTATTCAATGTGTTTAGATATGTTGGCATTGTTACCTTTCTCCCTCTTCCATTCCCTTAACGATCCACACCTATGCACGCGAAGGCCAGTAGTTAATTATCGATGGCCAGCGCTAATGGACGACGCCGTGAAAATCGCTGAGAAATGCGATTTGTCACCGCAGCGCATACTACGTGCTATTAGTGTTACTAAGTGCTACTTAGTAATTATAAAAAGTAGTAAAGAAGAAGAGTAGAAAACGTTGCTGAAAGGTGACAGGATCGATCATCAAGGCTAGCGTGGACCGCTTGCAAGAGGAAGTCGCTTTATGTGCCTGCCCGGACAATTTGACTCGTCAATATATATGTATTTAGATGAATCCCGCAGTCTTATACAGTTCATACCGTGGAGCCTCATAAGCCTAGATCTGTGCTCCCCGAGACCAGGTCCTTGGGAACTACGAGTTGGTGGGCAATCCCTCTGACCATTTTTTTTGCTTTCGTTGGTTCGGCCGGGTCCACATAACACATACATACCAGTAACTGAATATATAAATAAATCAAATCTATATGCATCAAGTTATGTTACACATTATTATGTTAGTTTGCTAATTATTCAATTATGTTTTTCAACCAATTATTAGATCCAAAATTATCATTCATCGTAAACATTGATTGTAATTTGTGTTACCTATACATATGAGAGCAGAGTTCAATAGCATCTTGAATACTGCAAATACATACATAAATTTGATTACAAATTGATCTGGATCGAGTCCCAAACGCGACTAATTACCTGAGGATTGCGGGGATCAACAGACTGACGATAATGACGAGTGCCGTTATGACAATCGATAATTACATTTGGAGCTCGGCTCACTGTTACTCGTATAGGGGTGGCGTCTCTATATTTAACATACGAACAAAGTTTCTCTCTGACTGACTGAAGTTGTTAATCGTATGATTATGTTATGTTTCCCTATATTTAATATGCAAAAAAGTTTCTGTCAACTAGTCCGCCTGAAGGTCAATCTCAAACATTACTGCGCTGATTGTCAGGTTTTCCCAATACATTGTTTAAAAAATAAGCTTTAGGTGTAAATACCAACCACATTCTCGGAGCGGAATGATTCCAGCTAAGTAAGTAATGTTTACATGAAACTGTTAGTATAAAAGACTACATTAAAATAACCTAAAATGCACCTGGAATTTGACCCGGGGACATTTGTAAAAATATATTTGTATAAATAAATTAATTGTTGTTTGTCCAAACACTATGTTAAAAATTAATGAACCGATTTAAAAGAAGTTTTTCCTGTTTTCGAACCACTGAACTCAGTAAAAAATATTGTTTTGTTAAATAGAACATTGGTTAACAATTTATTTGTTCATCGCGTAGTTCTATTCTATGATATGAAGAATAATGAATTCTTATAGTGAATGTCGCTAGAAAATTGAATTAGTCTGTTACTGTAGAATAAATGTTTTGTGAATAACATAAACGATAATGATATTAATATAATTGTATAAATAATAATAACTTATAGAATATTAACATAATAATATAGTACTCGATGACTTGAGTCTTTCATAGCCGGTTGAGCTAAAGTTTTATATGTACATATGAATGTGGTAAAGGAACATACAGTAGATATACAAGATTTTAAAACAAATCTGTCCAATTTTGTTTGTCGTTTTAACCTGGTTGAACTAAACAGACTCAAGAATTTTCATGAAAGGCACTGTCCAGCTCACTAACTTTTAAAGATATGTATTTTCTTTTTAACTTTTCTTATCTTATTTTTTGATAAAAACTATGAAGGGTTTTATATCAATTCTATAATAAAATATAGTAAAAAAAAACTACAAACATGCTTTCGTAAAAAATTGAAAACAATGTTAAAATATACAATTTGTGATCAAGAGAAAGAGAAAAAAAAAGAGAGGGAGTTTCCTTTAATTCTGTATACTACAAATTTTGGAACATATTCGAAATAAGGTAAAAAAAGCGTGAGGTGCTTTCAACAACTGATATCCAGAACCCCTTTTTTTCCAAAGCGTGTAAAAACTATGTTCTTCACAGAAAAATTATTACTAAAGAATATCCGACAATGTTTCCAATGTGTCACTTTTCAGCCGTCATATAACCTACAACTTATAACGACAATGTAGATGTTTTTTGTGATGGATTAATGAGAAAATCATACTTTAAGTATGAAATTATTGTACTGTCATCGGTTCTCTATATGTATGCAAAATTTTAAACGATTTGGACATTTTGAAATTAATGAAAATGTAAATCAAAGATTCCGTTACATTCATATATACATAGAAGATACATACAAGTTAATATAAAGCGTATAAAAATACATAAGAGCAGAGTGGACGGCCCACCTTGGTGAGTGGTTACCGTCGCCCATGTACTAATTAATGACAACACACACGCGTCGATGGCCTAGAAATTGGAGAACAGATAGACAGATTATGTCTTTTAGCTCCCTCGTTACAAATTTATAAACTAAACAGTGAAATTAATCTCTTGTCATATTTATATTTAAGTATATAAAAGGGAGGCGTAAATCGTACATAGTACTTTCGTATAAATGAATAAAGATTTTATATGTTGCTAGAACTTTGCTCGTAAAATTTCGTATTTGCGTAATTACTTTTTATGCCTTCCTAGGAAACAAAGATAAAGATATTACCGAAGAACATTTCAGATAAAGGCCCTTTAGAACTTTTGAACTCGTGTCTTATGCTTAATTCATAAGTTATTGAATTTCGTGGGCAGTGGTATGACAGAAGCTATATTATAAATATCGTTTATTTTTCAAGGAACTGCTATATGAGAAGTAAGTGAAAAATATTTTATATGATAATTACTAGTATCATATAAAACTTCTTTCTAGTAGTATCATAATAATTTATGCAATTTTGAGGGAACTGCTACGCCATATCGTTATCAATATCATATAACATTTTCTCTGAGTAGTATAATACTGATCTAGTACTTACTGAATTGTTGGGAAAGTTACTACTTACTTCATGATACTTGTAGTGCCCGTACTAGAAGATGTAAAACTTTAATAAGATTCGATCAGCGAGGTCAGTGGCAGAATTAGAATTTTAGATTTTATATTAGAGAAAGAATAAGGGAGGGAGAATCAGTTCCGTTCGAAGTTTGTGAAACAGCTCACCATAATTGATCCATATTCATATTCATCTTAACAGTAGTTATTCATTTATGACTGAAGTCAAATACCGCTGTAGAAAGCTCGTTGTCATTAGATGTAGTGATCAGAGTCCTAGATGTACTTTAGGTATTCTTTAATTGTTTTACGAATATCTATTCCTTGTTTTATATTAATTTTCATTTCAATTTGTAAATTCATTTTAAAATAAGTGATTATTTGACTAACATTTTTATAAAACAAAGAAAATTAACTGAAACACAATTTGTTATTTGGCCTCTGAATAAAAATCATTCTTTTACCGACGTCGGTAATAAACTCAACTGGGAACAGCGGCTTTGTTTCCTAAACTACTTGAGATTAGAAAAAGAAAGCAATAAAACTTATTTTTTATCTATTGATACAGCCAGGCAGTTCTATGTTTCCCCTACAGTAAACCGCTGCGCGGGGCGGGGTCTACGGCAGTCGTAGGCCGCGCGTAGCCCGTAGCGCTCGCTACGTCGCGTAGAAGCACAAATAAAGCGGCGCGTGATCAGTGCGAACCGCCGTGATTTCGTGTAATCCGTTTAAAACACACTCGTGTAAACGGTAGCGACGTTTGTGTTTAATTGTGTAAAATTACAGAGATAGTGGTGTGTGTGAAGTGTTTGTGGATAAAAACGTGAAGGTAAATAGACGCCTATCGTAAGATGTTTTTGTATGTACATATCGTAAGGTATTGCAATTGAGGCTTGCTGTGAATATCTTTTCAGGACGGTATAATAAAAGCTTACGAATTACGCGAACTAATTAATCTGAGAGGGGAAATTAAGCGTTCGTTATGTACTTATTTACTAGGTGCGGAACCTAGAACGAAAATTTTAATTTGATTCAGAGGGCAACATTAAGCGTTCGTTATGTACTTACTTACAGGCTCTCCTCTTTACGAAAATTGAAATTTTATTAAAAAAATATCGTTACAATGTAAAACAAAGAAATAACAGATATAAACGGGATTTCTTTCTAACAAAAGTTTTGCATTGAATGAAAGTTCTGTACAAGTAGTCAAATTATTGATTTATAATTTTTTATCTACATATATTATTATAAACGAGAACTATCGCTAACTAATTACTAATTGTGACCAATAAGAAATATATATTATTTCTTGAATTCGGAGCTTAAAGGACTTCATCCATTGTTGAGCCCAGGACAATATTCCCTGATCGTGATGCACGCTTTTGTATAACCGACGAGGTTATGATGAACTATCACTCCTAGAGGCTGTTGAGCTCAGTACTGTCCAGTTGCACTCTGATGGTGCTCAAATATGGTGGTAGGCTTCTTTACGTGGCTAACCACTATTACCCTTGTTCTAGACATAATCGTAAAATGTATTCTACGTATTTCCTCGGTAGTGCCGGAGAGCCAGAGATACGCATCACCGCCGCTTCTATTTTGGTCGGCAACGCGTTGGTGAAGCCTTTGGTGTTATGTGCGTTCATGGTGACTGGCGGTTGGACATTAATTTATGTTAAAAAACCCTAATGAGTTGTATATATATAATGATGGATCAATTACATGAAAACAAATGTTTTGTATGAACTTTGTCAGAATTAACAGGACAATGTTGGTATGCAGGATAACAGGATTTACATAGCGTAGATGGAAAATATTCAACGCTTTTCGTTTGCGATCATACACCACCAAGAAGATCGTTCCTCAATTGTGTTGTAGATATATATGTACTACAAGCAAACCGCTCGCTCGCTTTACAAAAATTACGCCTTACGTTTAGAAATGGCATCTGCATTGTTTTAGGTCTGGGTTCTTTTCGGTCTGTGAATTAGAAATAGTTGTTAACATTATTTTGTAACGTCTTTATTTATAGATAGATTAAAATGAAACGAACTTTAAATACATTAATAAAAATCATAAAATCGGTTAAGTTTTTGAGATTAACGCCCACAAACGCACAGACAGCAGACAAAAATTTTAACAGCTGTTGTTTTCGGTTCTATTGCGTTAATAAAAGTCCCTAATAATAAGATACTAGGTTCCCTTGTGTTGTGAGTGCTACGGACGTACACAAATGAGACATCACAAACTATCGAGACTCATGAACAAATATCTGTCAAGTAAGTGTATTCTCCGGTCTGAAATCCAATCCATCTAACTATCGAGTGACCTAGTGTAGCTGCCGGAAGGTTGCGATGTCGGTAACAATATGAAGCGGACGCTACTGCCAACTGATCTGCAGAGTCATGTACACTCTGATTAATAGGCTAAAAATTGAGGAATAGGAGAGACAAGATGAACAATAAAAGATTTTATCTGTATCATCTGAATTTATGTCAGTTTCCTCTAACATTTATTCGCATTTTCAATGCTCGTGCTTACGAAGTTAAGTGCGGTCCGAAGTATTTCACGAAAAGCTTCACAGATTGTAAACATTTTATTAATATTGTACGTTTAGAGCAAGATCTCCGACACTGGAAGACAATATGACAAGGTTTATATGTTTATAAAGTCCTCGTTGTCTGTCTGAACGCGACGATTTTAAAATTGTCTGCGCAAATTTTATTTCTGTCTTAAAAATAAATTATTATTAAAAAATATATATGAAATGTCTATAATAATATTAACAATATTTTCCTTTGGTTATTATTTACGAATACAGGATTACTATTAAGAAACTTAGGGCTCGTTAAGGACACTGAAGTTAAATGAAATTCAACATTCCACGTGTGGAAAGTATTCGCGGTACCGTATTCGTTAATATGACCGAAAGTCGCGAAGTAAAAAGATTTTTGTTACCGACGAACAACACGCGGTGACCTTTTTGGTTGCAGCCGCAAAACTTGGGGATATTACGGGTCAGTACACTTAATTCACCTGACGTAATCGAGGTCTTTCCTGAGAAACAACGAGAACTCCAATTAACTTAATTTTTCGTTTATTTCGTTCATATATCTATTTACACATCATCTAATCTTATTTCAACTATTTTCATGTGTCACAGGTGTCAGTGACGTCATCGACCATACATAATTACATACGACTAAGAATTAAGAACAAACATGAATGTGTGTTAACAGATAACTGTTGATATATCCGATCGAACTTAAAGCTCTGTTCAGTATAAATTCACTTAACGCAATAATTTTGTGTTACAGCATCAGCACATATTACGTGCGTGTTTGCAAACCACGTTATTATGTGAGTAAACTTATGTTAATCACTGGTGTGGACGTCATATTTTAAATACTAAACTGAACTAAAAGGTACTTAGGCAAATCACGATACTAACACTCTCAGTAGCAACCCTGATGTGGTGGAACGGTTTGACCGAAGTGTTTTGGGTTTTTGATCTTTTTTTAAAAATATGATTTAAAGCTTAACTCATTGTGGATTACATATACATCATAGTTGGTGCTCTTATATCCGTATATTGTACGTCGGTATGTTTATTTTACCCAGGACCAGGCATGCTGAGAAGCTAGCTTTCGGTCTTTCTAAGGCTCTGATCGTTTCTTTTCTGCTCAAGTGACGTCTATTCCATAATGACGTATCTTTGTAATGATTGACTCAATTTCTTCAAGAAATGGTACTAATATCAAACGCGTTGCAAGAATATATAGAAATTGGCAGAATGATTCGATTCTGTAGATTATTTTTATCATTTAACCGTCTTAATTTAAGATTCCTTGGATTTTTAATCGTGAAATTTGCCAAAAGTACCCACTGGAGTTCAAAAAACTATTTATGTGAACCTCGTTTGCAGTAATTCGCAAAAACATATTTAATTTGTCTATCATTCCGACAGATGCTTATGAGAATAAGAACACAACTTATTTTCCACGCATTTAATTTCATGCGGCCTCCACTTTGCGTTTGACTCTGTAAATATTAAATTCCACGCTATATATTTTACAGTGAGGCTTGTCATTTAAGTGTCGGTCTTGTAACATCGTTGGTTATACAGCCATGTTTCACTTCTAGACCTTATCTTTTAGAAAGGATATTTTTTAACTTAAAACATTGTGACAAAACCTGCATCTCTGGATAGTCTATGGATTTTGCTATCTCTCACTCATCGACTCGTGGAATTACATATAAAGGAGATGTTTCCAACCACGATACCAAAGAAATTGGAAAATATACAAAAAGCAGGTTTTGTTTGGCGATTTAATTGCACGCACTTGACTAGCGTGGCGTATTATGGACTTAATCCCTTTTATTGTATGAGGAGTCCCAAGCCCATAAGTGGGACAGTTATGGGTTGCAAAATAAAAGTACTTATCGACACGATTATGGTCGCTTAACGTAATTGCTATCGAGGGCATAATCAACTATGACTATCCCGAATATGATGTTTTTCAATTATGTATTAAGACAGGGTTATCTACTTATTTATAAAGGAACATAAATTACTTATGAGTTAAAATAAAATATCTTCCACGCTAGTTGTAATTATTTTTGAGTATTTCGGTTTAAAATAAATAACAAAATGTGGACTTAACGCTACATGCATTCTTTACTGGTCAATGTTTGATTATTGCGAGAATAAGAAAGAATAAAATGATAATATTAATTTGTTAGTAAATGCTTACCTTTCGATATAAGGTGGTGTTTAAGTAAGAATTTGTAAAAAATAATTATCCATCGAAAATATCTTGATAATGTTGACATTGTAACAATAAGGAAACGACCTGACAAATATCTTTACCATGTTTCGATCATATTATTATTATTTACGTATTCAACTCTTTATTATTTACACCTCACAAGGTACTCGTAGAACAGTAAAGAAGAATTATACAAACAAGTATAATACATCCAGTACTAAAGGTATTAAGCTCATTAGATGATTATAATTTACGTAAATTCGTTGTAAACCAATCTAAATATAGTTCAGGTTCATCACAGTAGATGGCGCTACTAAGTGATACCCTGTTGAGATTTTTTATAAGCCATATTATAAGCCTTTATAAATACCAGCTAAATAAGAAATGTATTGAGACGATTCAGATTGAGTGTCTCAGTTTATTTCGTGGATCAAACTGTCCCTCTATTCGTCTTTGTAGTCTTTGTGCATTTACGAGAAGATTTCCGCTCATGTAAGATGTTCTGACGTTTGGATCGGTGAAACCCATCAACAAATTTTCACTGCAGCATTGTTGTGCAACATGGTCCAAGTTTCCTCAATTGTGAAGATGAAGTAGTAGTCCTAAAGTAAACAAATTAATGTATGTTAATAAGCTATATAAATATATTTTATTTTCTAAATGTTAAATGCCTAGTCGATCAAAATAAACGTAAATATAAACTTTGAAACATGACATCATAAAATCCCGACACCACAAACATCCATAACCCGATAACAAACATTTAGCTGTCACGTAAATGACTGTCCCGCCCGAGATCCAACCCGGGATTCTTCGCTAGGCAGGTAAAAACACCACGAACTTGGGAAAGCGGTCGTCTTATATACGAAAATTGAGCAATTCTTCATTTTTATCTCTGAACTGCTTAGAATATTGAAAAACTGTCATTGTGAGCTACGCTTGTAGTCATCGGAAAAACAAAGAAAATTTTGAAATTAATAATTTTCCAAAGGAAATAAATGATACTCACGGATACAAGGAGCCGTTATTGTAATTTTTTTTGGCATTCCCGGTCTTACTTATTTCATATTACTTATCAATAAGAATTGGAACGCCTTTCATCTTATGCCGAAATTAATTCCCATAAGGGTACACTGGCTCGAGTTATTGTAGGCAGCTTGAACATACGTGCCACGGCAAAGCGCAATTCTCACATAGCGCGATGAAAGGAACGGGTTATTAGCAACATAAAAGGCTCTATATTGTTCTAACAGGGAATAATGAATCGCGAGAATCTTTGTACACGTTACTATAACATGTTAAATACATAAAGCGGATTTGTTATTACGAAACATGATTAATAGACTATCTTACATTTAAATTGAGAACACAACTGTTCCTATTAACGTTAATTTACTTTCATTCAAGACGGTATGTGTAACAATTACAAAAGGCTTGCTGTTTTCCTTAATCTGTTAAGATACTAAGTTCTTTTGAACGAAGCAAAGTATGCCAGAAACTTTATTTATATCAAACAGTACATCTCAATATTACATCCAGCGAAGCAAACACGTGACGGTTACTGTTTAAACGCTGTCTTATCTACTTTTAATTAACAGTTAGAAAACACTAAATCGAATACGCTACTAATTTTTTAATTCCTCAAGTGGCTATAGGTTTCTCGATGTCTCAGGATGAGGAAATACGGATAATAGAATACGCGTTTTAACATTGGTCTTGAGTGACCTTTCTGGTTACAGTCATTTTAAATTGACTTTCCTTATAGGTATTTTAAAGTGTGATTGTGATAAATACAACTTATGCCATTGTTGTTTTTTTTTCCTTTATGATTTTTACAACAGTGCCCAACATGGACTCATCTTCTAAATGTGTGTAGAAATCGTTGGCGTTAAGTAAGTAAATTTATACCGTGCGGGAATAAAGTGAAATGTAAATTTGGGATAATTTGAACTTCAGCTTTAGTCCGCTCCATAAACACGTAGCGATTTAATGTTTAATAAATCTAATTAAGCTAATTAATTGCAGGTGATGAATATAAAATGGACGACAGGCATGGCTTTTAGGTCCTTCAGTAATTCAATGGTAGTGTTTCGTGCTCGTTGATTTAAGAATGGAGAAGTGCTTTATATTATTATATTAGCGGCCCCGTTCGACTTCGATCGGGTTGGACTTTTAATTATAAATACTTGGTCATTAAATTTTTCATATTTTTATTTTTGTACATTAGATTTACTGATATTTTATATAGCCTATCATCTGCACAGTCACGTGTTCTTGGATTCGACTGACGTGTTCCAGATCGGTCAAGCCGTTTTGGAGTTATCTCGAGTCATAAAAAATATCTCAACAGATTTATAGAGTACAGATTGAAATCATCTTCAACACATTTCGCTGAGTATAAAACGGGTTATTCATGTTTTGGTTTAGTGGAATGCGTTAGTTTCAGACCTACCCGAGGTCGGTTTTCAATTAATACTATCCGAGACAAGACCGTGTTTGAGACAAGCGTTATAGTGGGTTGAACATAATTAAAGTACGACTTGAATAAACCATAATATATATTCAGTAAAATTATTAAGCCACCCAAAATTTTGTGTTAAAATAATTTTATTAGTCTCATAAAACGTTGTTCACGAGTTCTAAGGAGAAATAAAATATGCCTTATTTAAAAGGGAAATATTATTTTGCTCTCAAGGGTCAATTTGGCGCCTCCCGGCGATTTATAAAGTTCGCGCGACATCAAAGAACTAAAGCCTATTGACAAAAACTGGACTTTTCCACTTCACTCACACTCGAATAACATTAAGAATAAATGTTTTGGCGCTTCAATGATATTTGCGACGGTATAATTTAATACGAATATATTACAGGCATAAAATGTAACACATATTATTTGAAACCGGAATGGAATACGCTGGAAATAGAATTTATGTACTATATTGCGGTATTATGACACAGTTTATTATATTGTAATAATGGTACGAACTCGACATACTCGTATAATATAAAATCTTACAACATTTAAATTAGAATATTTTAAGAATATTAACTTTGCGCCTTAATAAGGGGATTGTGGTGGACATACCGTAGTTTAATATTCTCTGTTTAAATATTCATTCAACATTCATTCAAATAAATAAATTTGAATTTTAACTGAGACGAATTAGTTATTATGTTGCAATTACACCGCTCTCTTTTGCCTTTGATTTTGAATAAAGTAACTACTTCAGGAGGGTGGTAGCTAGCCTGAGATAATGAATCTCACCACCGTCCACAGTTATCACAGGTTTGACGGCATTCACAAACGATATTAGAGAGAGGATGGTAGCTAGTATTGCAGATAATTATCCTCGACACCATGCATCGGTACCGGCAGAATATAACCATCTAATAAAGGGCCCAACGATCTCCAATAGAAGGGGCCTGGCCTTATCATTCATGCCATCAGCAAAATGTACAACAATCAGAAGAGGGATTTATTTTATCTCTCTCTGAAACGGACTCAATAAATACGTTAATATTTGTAATACTCTGCACTCTGATGTTTACAGCCTTAATGAAACGGGCGCAACACCCGTTTTGGATGCACAATCACGTTTCTTTGATATGAATCGCAGTTTAAATGGTACTGTCAGGTGTTTCAAACTGTTCCCAACAACGATCTACGTTCAGGTTACATCGATATGAACTAAATTGAATACCTTTAACTTGAAACGTGGGCCTTTTAAAAGGTTTTTGTGAAAAAAGTGTTTTCGATTGTAGTATAAGTTTGTTACGTGATTTATGAGCTTCACCGGTGTAACAATTGCATCATTATCGTATGCCGTCAGACAGGCAGGCATTTTATTTTATGCTGTATAGTAATTGTATTGATAATTCATTATTATAACAGGAAACTTCTGTGTATTTGAAGTAAAGTAAATGAACGGACAGCCAATATTCAAAAAGTCAGCGAGTTGTAAAACGAATATTTATTATGAAATTTGTCAAAAAATGGAATTTACAAAGAGACGGATTCTACAGATTTATATAGTAGTAAAAATATAGATAGACTTACCGAACATTTGATACTCAACTTACGTATTAGTTTGAGATCGAGTCAATGGGATATAATATAAACTCATCGCAAATTGTATACATCACTGTTTAGGTGACATCTATTTATACATATAAAATTTTAACTGATCGCTTTCTGTACATGAATGATTTATACGAAAAAACATTACTAAGGACCTTTATTAACGCAATAGAACACAAAACAATAGTTGTTAGAATTGTTGTAGGTTTGTCTGCGCGTTTGTTCGCGTTAATCTCAGAAACAGCCTTACCGATTGCGTTCTGGTTTTTACTAATATATTACAGTAAGCATCACATAATGCTTAAAGTTTGTTTCATTGCAATCCGTCCAGAAATAAAAAAGTTATGAAGTAATATATGTATTTCTAATTCACAAAACGTGAAAAACAAACCCCTAAAACAATGCAGATGCCATTTTTAAGCATAAGGCAGTTTTTCGGCAGGGAAGCGAGGGCAGTTTGATAGTTCGATAATAAGAATACAATATACTGGATATTTATCATAATAACATCATGTCAACTGTGACAGTAATAATGGAGAGATAATGGAGAGGTGGTTCTATGACGATTTTATCGTAAACGGCTTAGTAAATAATTCCTTCACCAATCGGAACTGGATGTGTTTGACTATGATATGATCTGTGGGCTGCTTATTAGTCGATAACGAACACGTCAAAATGTGTCATATTTTGTTATGGTTACCCTGTTATTCAGTTGGTAAAAATTTGCTTGCCGATTGAAGGGTCTTGGGTTAGATTTCTGTCAATGCACGTAAGTGCATAGGTAGTGCGTAGATGTGAGGGTTTTATTTCTATGTGAAGGAACTAGACAAATAAGTTATTGTATGTATAGGAGGGTTATGTATAGAAAAGCCATTAATATTATTAGTGGTATAATCTTTCCGTGGAGCCTTCCTGGCTAGCTACCACCCTCCTGCTTGAGTCAGCCGCTAAACGACTCGTTCTGTTCCGGCTGGGGACTTGAGAGACAACACATTTTTTCTTACCTTCTTCTCATTTCCTGGCAGACAACTCAGCAGTGATACCTTTGGTCTTGCTGATGTCCATGGGCGACGGTGACCACTTACCATCAGTTGGCTCGTATGCTCGTTTGTCAATGTCAATTTTTATTAATTTATATTCAAGTATACATTTTTTAAATGGAGAAAAATGGCGACCAGTCTCACACTCGACCACTGGCTAGTAACAAAAATACTCCTTTGTTTTTATAATCGCCTATAAAATAACTATAATGACGCCATTTTTCTTGTGTCTTAAAATCGTGTCATAAGTTATTAAACAAAACGTACCTAAATTGCGTATTAATACGAAACAAAATTTAAAATACTTCCTTATCACGTGATCACGTAACAAGACCGCTTCACGTACGTACTAAACTGCAAAAGACGGGTAATTTCTCATCTAACTACTTAGTACTGTGGTCATTGTTAACCGTAGTTTCGTGATGGCTCATTCGTGACCAGACCCGTCCTCGAGCCACGCGAACTTTTGCGATCGCAAAGGCGGATAAGATTCGTTAAATATAATTTTAACAATGCCCACTTAATTTTTGTCATAGAAAGTGAATTTTAAAGTTACATAACATATTATATTATATAACTTAATTTGATCTACTCGTGGAAGAGGAATAGTTTTATTAATATTGTGTATTGGTTGCTAATTCATCACGCTGTATAAGCGAAGAAAACTTGAGACATGAACAATGAATGGAATTTTACCGAGTGAAAAATTAAATATTTGTAAAATGAAAGGAGCACAGGGCAACTTGCAGCATATCTTTAGAAGCACTTGAAAAGAATATCCTTTACCGTCTCGACATTGCTTTATTGACTGTACGTTTATCATATTATGACGGCCCCATAACCCAGTTGGTAGTGACCCTGCCTGCCGAGCGAGGGGACCCGGGTTCGATTCCCGGCCGGAGCAGACATTTATGTGACAGATAAATGTTTGTTCTCGGATCGTGAGTGTGTGGAGTGTGTGTGGGTGATGTGATATCTGTGTACAAATGTCCATGCCACCCGCCACACAGGGATTTCTATTGCGGGGGTGTGAGTGTGTGAACGTTTTTATTTATTATTACTATAATTTAATTTGCCGAGTATCATTACGATGAAACAACCGTAGCTGTGCAACGGACAACTGGGAAGAAAAATGCCCTAATGGTCTCTACGCATTAGTAAAAGATCACCATGTAGATTGGTTTTCCTGTATTTACAAAACAAGAATACGGATTGATGTAGAGATGACCATAAAGAAGTACTCAAGCTGTCAAAATACCCCCCTGTATGATGTGATAGTTGCAATTTAACTTGTAAAAAATATTTTTAGCTTACATCATCGCGGATGTTATACATTTTAATTAGAATTAGAATGAACTTCCTGGCGTATTTTGAATTTTTTACAATGAAAGGCAGGTGCGATATAATGTATAAACATAGAAAGGTTGTGCATAAATACATATAATATTGTTAGGTAGTTGAAATTAATAATTAACAATAACTCTTGCTACAAACACACTTATATTAACCCGCTGAATTTATGACGTGACGATAAATCAGTCACGGCACGTCACGTAATCGAACCAGACCTCTACATTACATCGCGTAAGCTACCTCTAATTCGTACGCACTACGTGACAACTGTCACTAAGTTTATTGTGTGTTGTAACATTGCTGTTATACGCGTTTACTGTTACGAGCGGGGGTGGCTTAAGTGAAAGCGATTTAATGCCCACAAGTAAAGTGAAGTGACAAAGTTAACAAGATACTTGAAGTCGGTGCTGAAAATTTTGAACCTTTCAAACATTATTGAAATTTATGTAAATTTTACAATTTACATCAGAAACTGGCTAAAAAACTGTTTTGTTTGCTGACATTAGAAACATAACAATGTAGAGTATATCTTTCGAAATTGGATGGTTTTATTCGTTTCAAATAGTCATCCGCCTTCACTACCGCCCGAGTCTACCTGTTCCAGCTTGTCTCCATCACGCTCGGGACATGTTAGCGTCACCTCGTGACACGGCGCCGCCTATCGTTATTTGTAAGGGACGTGTGTTGCGTTGTGTAGACGCGTTTTATTTGCGTTAATTCGAACGTTTCGACGTTAAACTAGTCTAAAGGGGAAGGTTATTAGAGAGGATTCGTGTGAAGATTCCTTAAACGTTTAATAACGAAGTTGTGATATTGATAATAATATTGGTCATTAATAATTGTCCAATATTGATACATTAAGAACGATACACTCCAGTTAGTAGTGACCGTTGTAATTAATTAATTAAAATATTCTTATTTTTGATATTTCTAACTGTAAATCTATAAAATTGGAAATCATTTGTAACTATGTATGTTCGTCACTGGGTCAGCAACCTCGCGATAGAGACGCAGACGGTAACAGTTATGATTTTTTCTGGTATGTGCCGACCCTAAAAATGTTGGTACTAAGCTCTTATAAGTCAAACGAAATGACAAAGAATTAGGAAACTTTCTCATTATGAATGTAAACAATATACATACATATAAATTTGTTTTGGACAAATCCTCGAAAATCGTTTTTATTTGAGAGAAATAACAGCGGTATTCTATGTAGATATAACGTCACTGTATTGTACTAGGTAGGCGTACCTTACTTACAGTAATTAGTATGTGAGATGGCTCACGTCGTTCAGTTTGGATCTTTAGTTGCTCAGATCTGAGTCGTAAATAAATGGCTGTAGCAACCGCGTTAATTAAAGTTTCTGTGAGCCGTGACGTATGTTTTGACATTGATTACGACGTAATCGAGTTTCTAATGCTGTAATGGAGCTGATATATACTGTTTGTAACGTATAATAACTATTTTAATCGACTTTGGAAAAAGAGGGGATTTATGTTCGCGTATGTGTTTTTTTATGTATGTACAGCCGTAACTCCGTTGTTTATGAATTTATTTTGTTCATTGATTTTTTAATGTATGAAAATAATTCTTAGTTGATCCCTATTAAATATGGTGAGGATCTAATACGGGGTTCAGGAGATAAAATAATGGAACTGCTCTACGGATAGCAATAATTGAGCTGTGTTTAAAGATATTTGCTGTCGGTAACACTAACATTGTGTTTTAACTGACTTCAAAAAGGAAAAGGTTCTGTAACCGTATGACTGTATATAATTTTTCATATATCCATAACTTTGTTATTTCTGAACCGGTTTTGGTGAATTTTTTTTTATGTTTAGGCACTGGCTCGGAGTCAGTTTTCCTTAAATCTGATGAAGGGTTGAACATAAAGAATGGAGCTTTATAACGGATATAAATAATCCATCCGTGTTTATTTATGTATGTACAGACGTTTTTATGAATTGATTTAGAAGTCTGCAGTTAGATAAGTAAAATATATTTAGTACTGAATTAATAATGGGTTATAGACACGCTTTAATATTTTTAAGCAGACAGGCTTTTAGTGTTAAGATTTTGCTTCCAAAATAGACAACCATAACATCAAAGGCAACGTCAATGCGTTGTTGTTCAACAAAGAAAAGGAAAATATATTTACTAACCATATTTTTGACATTGTAACTGAGCCAGATTGAAAATATTCCGCGTTTGATTCTCGAAGGAAGATGGGAACAGGCAAAGATGGTACAAAGCCCAGTATCCTGCGTGAGATCTAACAACATTTCTTCATCCGTTATTCAGACATTAAGAGCAGGGGAGGTTGGCTCAAGTATAGATTTACCCTACATCGTACAGCAGTTATTTTAGCACATCTCTATACGTAACTACATCTCAATGTCAACCCCATATGATGACTCAATGACGACCCCATAGCCCAGTTGATAGTGACCTTGCCTGCCGAGCGAGAGGTTCCGGGTTAGATTCCCAGACGGGGCAGACATTTATGTGATAGATAAATGTTTGTTCTCGGGTCATGGGTTTTTGTAATATCATATTTGTGTATGTCAATGTCTCCCGCAAGACATGGAATCCTAGGACGCGGGTGTGTGGGTAAACGTAAAAAAACCGGAGCTTTAATGACAGATTAAAGTTTTATAGTTATATATTAATTGGTACACCGTTATTGGTTTGTTGTTCATTACTTCGTTTAATTTTTAATATTTCTTCTTCTTGCTCGGTAGCTCGAAACTAGACTACGAGCTGCTCCGCTTTTTACCCTTTTTATACACTTCGGCAGGAATATTTCGAAATTGAAAGAACATTTATTTGATTTTATTTTCGTAACTCTATGTTTATTTTATTCTTTCTAATTTTTTAGTACTTTATTACTGTATCAGAGTCGTGAAAAGATAATTAAACCCCTTCTTCCATGTCTTAAATGACATGAAGAGTAATAGTAATTTATAAAACATTTCTTCAACAGCCCTAACTGCTTTTCGTGAGAAATAAGTTTACATTTATAGTACCTATTATTTTATGGTATAATGCGTAGTATGTATTTGCGGAGTTATATATAACCGGATTGAAAGTCATAAAACTAAATCATAATCAGCATTTAGTCCGTCCAACCAAAAATTATCCTAATCTGGTCAATAGTTTATGTGCGATGCCGCACCACACACATTAGGAGACGCTGTATATATCTGACAGATATAAAGGCGTTTTACTACTACGAACATGGCTTTGAACGTCCTCATTTTGTAACGATAAACTTTTTTTCATATTAATAGCCGACAAACGAGCAGACGAGCCACCTGAAGGTACTGTCGCCCGTGGACATTAGAACACCAAAAGTATCAGTGATACATTGTCGGTCGGGAAACAGAAGAAGGAAAAAAAGAAAGTACTGGCTCTCAAGCTTCCAGCCGGAACACGACAAGTCGTGAAGCGGCTGGCTCAAGCAGGAGGGTGGTAGCTAGCCAGGCAGGCTTCACGGAACGATAATAGTACCAGTAATAAAATTAATGACTTAATAATAATACTGATATTATAATCATTACCCGAAGCCCTACCGCAGAGCAAACACCACCTTAACAATGAGGTAATTTTGTGATAACAACGTTGGTGACAGGATTAATCATATAGTTGGGGATTTGATCTAAGATACTATACGAAGTTGACCAAGATCTGAGTTATCAAAGAGTTCTTTTTTGTAGATATTTCATATGAGGTTATCTGAAATTCTATCATAATGACGACCCCGTAGCCCAGTTGGTAGCGACCCTGCCTGCCGAGCGAGGGGTCCCGGTTTCGATTCCCGGCCGGGGCAGATATTTATGTGACAGATAAATGTTTGTTCTCGGGTCATGGGTGTTTGTGATGTGATTATTGTGTATGTCCATGCCACCCGCAACACAGGGAATCCTAGTGCGGGGGTGTGAGTGTGTAAACGTTTATTTATAAACGTTTATTTATAATAAATGAGGACTACAAGGCTCTGACGATCGCTGAAGGTCAGATTGTTGGAATTTATTTTACGTTATTTAGAATTTATGTTTTTTAAGTCTAGTTGAATAATTAAGTAAAACGGGGAGATGTAGAAAGTTGTCGCTTTGATGAGACGTTCCAGGCATTTCCGTTAAGGTCTGCAAATTTATAACCACTTAAAATACAAATATGAAACATATCGTATATTCCAATCTGAGTAATAAATTGTTATCGCAGATTATTCTGAAATAAAATAAAATATATCCAATAGTTTCGAAGAAAAATTGAGGTAAATAAATGCATACAGACAGAAAACAATTCTAAAACAATTATTGTCTAATAATAACATATGCCATATTATTGTCACTATTATTAACATTTATTTTAAAGTTATCGAACGCTCCAATTTTACTTTTTGATTAGAAGAGATAAATTTCGTAACAAAAAAACATGACAAGCCACTTTTAGTAAATAATCTGGCATGTTTTAGTTAGAAAGTAATAAATTATCTTAATAGTTAGAAACGTACCAAAGTATTCGAAATAATTTAATATCACACAAAATTGTAGAGTGAAATGGTTACAGAAACTTTACGATAAAAACAAATATTAGGGACCTTAAATATAAATAAATTATCTTTAAAAGACTTGGAAATTTCCTGTGCTAATAAATGTAAATCCTGCCTCCTACGCAGTTGATAACACGAAAAAGACAGATGACGCAACGAAGATCAAAGGCAACGCTAAAATGTTGGGAAAAATTAACAACCTTACGAGTTAAATGGAATTATTTTAGGGAAAAAGAGCACTATAGATCAATCTTTGATTATAACGCCGGTTTCCTTTACCAAGGTCAATTATTGCGGTGAAGGAAACATCGCGAAGAAATTTGCATATTTAAGAATTTTCCGTAATATTCACGAAGATGTGTTAAGCTCACACTTAGTCAGCTTGTGTTTCAAAGATGATGTACCTACTGTACCAAAACCAGAACTATATTAACAATAAAGAACATTCAAGATTCAACATAAGAATCAAACAATATTGGTTGTCGACTATCGAAGGGACAGTCAAACGTATTGTACGGTGTCACCGTCATGGATGTATCGCCAAGGACTTTAGAAACTCGTTATCTGCTAGGACGAAAGCTGAGAATATGCTCATTAAGTGGCTCTCCAAGGCCAAGCCCGGCTAAAAAATTTACCACCATCTCAGCGTACAATCAGAAAATTAATCTGAGGAGAATAGACCAAAGCGACCAACAAAATCATCTTAACACTCTTGATAGAACTATTGGTTAGTTAGGCGCGCCAATTACGTGAGGTGGGCGAGGACTCGGTGACGAATGGAATCCCTTAACCCCCATACTTACAAAGTAAATATATTTACTTAATCAAATATTTTTGTATAGATATGCAAATTACACTTATTTTGTATATATGTACATAAGACGTTTTTCAGCATAAGGAATTTGTATGCAATATTAGATTTTGTCAGGCGTAACATAAACTATTTCATTCGGAGTCGAAGTCGAATTATATGATATCTCATTTGCCGAAATATGTCGAGTACTTTCGGTGTTACGAGAGAACAGTTGACTATACCTACAAACAATTACACGCGTAGAACTTTACCCTTATTTGTAATTGCCGCAGTCGAGTATAAGCTTTTGTTATGTATTGATAGCTCATTGAATGAATAGAGGTAATTATTCATTTATTAATATGAAAATGTACAACTTTACTACTCACAATTTTAGAATATATATTATTCAATATTATCACAGATTTAATTATCCTACTATTAGACTTGGATCTTCTAACAATTTAACATGCATAGGCCACTGTCGAACACGTTGTTAAGTCTTGATTTACTTCACCTACTAATGTCCACTAATGTCCTGCAAGCACACACACATATATGTATATATATGGCCAGTTTTCTACCGTAATTTTAAGTGTTAGTAATATCTATCATAATATTATTTAATCAGTTAAAAAATAGTATATAACGTCTACGATGCATACCATAGTTAATCTGAAATAGAGGCAACATTAAGTTTCTAAATCTTATGATCGTATTTCTGTCTTGGTAGTGTATGCTTCGTTGTGTATCCGTAATAAAAATATAATAAAAACAGATAAATCTGTCGGCCCTGCATGTCGGCACTGCCCTTTGTGTTGGTAAGCAGCAGGTGGAACGGGTGAGCCCCCACCATCTATATAACGCGGTGCACAATGTGACAATGGGTCGACGGCTCAGTCCCGACCTTGATGGCAAGGGACCTCAACGCCAAACATACGGCGTGGGGATCCCGTGTCATCAATCCAGCTGGTCGGAGACTTTTGGAGGGCACGGAGGCAACGGGATTTGAGGTGATCGGGCCCGACTTACCCACCCACGTGTCTGCGAACCCCCTTTTTTTTTTGTTCAGGCGGGAAAAAATGTACCTAACCGCACACCCCGTCGTCCGGGGAGACAACGGGGTAGTGTGGGGCCCTCACCCACTAAAAATAACCCGCCGTGCGCCCTCACCCGCCCTTACAAGGCGGGCCACGGGTACCTCTGCAAACCCCCTAGGCCGTCCCGACGTCTTGGACATAGTGCTCTTCCGTGTCCAGTCCATGTGGAGGTGTTGTATGATCTGGACAAGGAACATCCCTATCCTGGTCGTACTCGGCCTGAGGCGGGCCGTATGAGCTTCCCCCGTGCGCCTAGGAGGACGAACTGGGAGAAATTCGCAGTTGAAGACGCCGCCCGCGTATTCACGTCACACATCCGAGGCGCGCTGGCGGAATCTACGTTCCCGGCCCCGCCCTTAACGTCCATGCAACGGGCCACAATCCCAGTTCGCCTCCAGCTCATGAAGGCGCGGACAAGTGAACTGCCCAGGCTCTGGGCGCGCACTCGATGCCCCCGGGTCAAGCGCGAACTCAACCGCGTCATCGAGCGTATGGGGGTTGAGGTGAGGGAATACCGCGGCGCCACCTGAGAGGCACGGGTCGTCCAGGTAGGCGAATCTGAGACTTCACTCAGTCACCTCAACCGCCAACACACCCGCGCCAGGCCTTCTAATTGCCCATTGGTGGACGGGCCAGTGGAACGGTGTATTCGGCCAGGGACCGTGCGGAAGTCCTTGCAGAGCATATGGAAGTGCAATTTACTCCTCATCTAGCCGCACCTGCCGCCCGCGAACACCATGATATGGTGTAGAGGCGTGTACGGGAGTTCGTTAGCCGTCCAACACCGAGCCCGGCCGGAATCGAGTTCATCTCGCCGTTAGAGGTTCGGAAGGCCGTCGGGCGCTTGAAAAAGTGCAAGACGTCAGGCTCTGACGACGTCCCGAACGCGGAGTTACAACAGTTGCCCAGAAAAGCAATCGTCGCTTTGACTAAGCTTTTCCATGGTATACTTCGCATCTGCTGCTTTCCGATCACCTGGAAGCAAGGGAAGGTGATAGTGCTCTCGAAACCGGGGAAAGACCGACTACTTACATTGCTGTCAACGATAGCGAAGCTTTTCGAGCGACTGGTACTTGTTCGCATGAAGCCGTTACTTACTGTTAAGGAACCAGCAGCACGGGTTCCGGGGAGGTTACTTGACTAGGCATTAGCTGACACGGGTATATTATCATCATTTATCCAAGGAGTCCAATTGCGGCTATACTACTGTCGGTGTTTTTCTCGATATCGAGAAGGCATTCGATAGTGTATGGCACGCGGGGATTTTGTATAAGTTGTTGGGAATCCCCCTGCCGGCCATGCTAATCCGTATGATAGCATCGTTTTTCGACGTCTCTCGTTTTTCGGTTGAGCGTGCCGCCTCAGACCCACGCCCTATAAGTGCGGGCGTGTCACAGGGTAGTTGTTTAGGTCGCAACGCGCGTGTCTGCAAGCACATCACAACCTGGTCCTACGTACGATTGTGGGTGCCGGTCGCTACGTCAGGAACGATATAGTGGCGCGCGATCTGAAAGTCCAGTCGCTCGAGGAGTTTGTGGTGCGTTGCGCTCGTCATATATACGACAGACCCGACAACGGTCCGCATCGACACCTCCGAGGGTTAGCGCTCCTCTACACTCGACCTCCTAACGGTTGACTACTCCCGCGGGAGATCCTATTCCCGTTCTCCCCCGACCACCAGGGCGGCAACTGCTAAGGTGCACCTATCGGGTGGTGCAACCGAGGCCCACAAACCCCCGTTCGACAGTGGGGGTTGACAACACCAGGGGGCTGTTTGTCCCCCTCGAGTAAAATGTCCGAGCATGGAGGGGTACCTCGAGTCCCGTATTCCCCACGCATTGTCCGCGCCCCCTCTCGTTGAGGGAGGCCGCCGGCGTGTAGGAAGCCTCGAACGAACGAACAAAGTTAACGGGTCATTCGATCGAGGGCGGTTGCCCAGTGTACATGTTCAGTTGTGATAATATTAATAAGGCGTTCTATTTCGGGCATATCGCCTCTCCGCCTACAGTCTTATTTTTCAGGACATCGCCCTCTCGACTCATAAATAAATGTTTATTCTCGGCTCTTCTGGTTCTCTACTGCTGTGACCCACATACACACGTTTCTTATCATTATTATCTTTTACATAAATTATAATTTATAAACAAAATTCGGTGCCTTAATTGACAAAGGAATATTTATCTCCCTATAGACGAATTTCCATGGGAAGAAGGGCTGCGATTATTTATCATTAAAATCTGTTCACCGGGCACAGTTGTTAAGAACTGAATTGTTGAATTATATTCGAAACCTAATAATAATTTTATTTGGCTAAAACCCAAGTATCCAACTACAAAACTGAAACTTTACATAAATATGAAACTAAGCAAGAAGCAATAATTTA
The DNA here is from genome assembly GCA_003671415.1 of Megathymus violae. Taxonomy (NCBI): domain Eukaryota; kingdom Metazoa; phylum Arthropoda; class Insecta; order Lepidoptera; family Hesperiidae; genus Megathymus; species Megathymus violae. Next base: position 1,212,119 of record PDGT01000053.1, read on the forward strand.
ACGGAGCTCAGAGACTGCTACTATTTACCGCGACCGTTGTCGGCAAATTAACTTCGCTGCTAAGTTTCTATTCGAACATTCTACGCCTAACTCACTTAGGTAAAGTCTTAGATTTACCAAGGCTCAGAATAGTTAGTCATTAAACGAAATAGTTTCAGGGCTATCCGATAGTGTTATAAAATTGTAACTACTCTATGTCTGTGCATCAAGATTTATTAAAAAAAAAACTAGCAAGCCAGGGTATCTTAAAACTCTAACCTTTTTTTATATTCCTATTCCATCAATCTGTTCGACCGGGCGTTGTTGGAAATCGAATAATAAGCTGACTTGAAACCACGTGTAACTCTCTGAAAGCCTATAAATTAAATTAAATATTCTACATGTAAACTATGACCCAAATTTTTCGATATTAAGCAGCAAATGCCAACGGTAATCATCACGTGTTTAAATAAAACATATTACTTCAATCTTTTAAATTTTATCATTATAATTTATATTTATGTCGAAATTCATTTCAAACTAATTCATCGTTACTTCTTTGTTCTCTGTTTTTCTATTGTCCTATGCTAGGATGTGAGAGGTTCAAAACCGCAATAGCGGTCATCGGGCTGGTCAAGTGCAGATATGCCGAGTTCACACACTTGTGAGCGCACAGGGAAATTGATTGATAACTAAATCTCTAATATTGCTACTAAAACGTCTAAGTATGTCATAGGAGATTTTAGAAGGAGGGTGGTAGCTACCCAGGCACGACGAGCACCTGGTTACCGTGCACCGTACCATTCGGATCAAGTTAAATCTTGAATACAGACCGACACGAAACTTTCAAACGTTCTTTATTTGACTGCAAAACCCCATAAAGATTTCAAACCTCGTAGCATCGGTAAAGAATTGTTTTTATTCTCAACCGCTTCCCTGGCTTGTTCAAACCGAATAGCTGGCAATTGCGGGAAGTGGGAAAGTTAAACGCAATATGAGCACGCGTGGTAACTTCGAGAAAAGCTGCACAAAGTCATGTTTTGGAAACTTTGAGCTCCACTCGTGCGGCAATGTTCGAAAATAAACAAAGCTTCGATGTGTACAGCCCTGTTAATAGTCGAATACGGGCTAAAGGCAGGTCTAGTCACAAGTAAAGGGATCCGGGAGGTGCCTGACCACTTCTATCACGTGGCTAAAGTAAAGATATTGGACAACCTAACATAGATCCTATTTTGTCCCATGGTACATTAGTAACACTTAGTTGGCGGGTGTGATGCTTGACAAGACGACTGAGCACTGACAAGATACCGGAGCAGCCTAGCAAGAAAAAGACTGCTCATAGATATTTTTTTACAATTGTCTGCTATCTTCTTTCTTCCCCACGTCTGCCTATATTTGTTTATGTGCTGGTGTAGCCATGACGAGTTAAATGCCAAATTAATCGTTGAATACTTAAATGTTTTATTGAATTTATTGAATAACATTGTTCTTCGCCGAACAAACATGACATCTTACAGCTGAAAACAAGATAATTGTGCAAGTATTACTTGTAGGTATCAGAAGATATTTAAAGTAACGTGCAAAAGGAAACGTGATTGCGATAAATTCGCGTAGTTCGCGCTTGTCGCCTTACAAGATATTCTGATTGTAATTCAGGTTAAGTTTACCATTCATGAAACGTCTCAAATTTCAATGAGATAATTGAAAATCCAACAATGCAACTGGAACTACGATATTTCTTAGCAATATAACCATAATAAATCACTTAATTTATTAATATATATTTTGGTTTCAGCTAATTTAAAATGTCATGGTTTGCTGTTGTTTACTGTTTTAATTTACTTATACTCTGCGTCATTTAAATAAATTTCGATTCCATAGGTCAAGTTAAATTGGACATATTTGTATGGGACAGACGTTAAAAATACATTTTATTAATTTATTGTTCAGTGCGTATTCGTACTAAAAACGCCACTTCGAAACTCAGGACACGTTTTGCTAAACTTTCTAAGCGAACTGTTCCACTACAGTTTCCGTCACGATTTACCAACTTTAGGTTGCAACGCAAATTCGTCCTGTGAATGGCAACATTAAGCCGAGATGCGTAATTAAAGCCGCGTTGTTCTGAGAAACAAGGCCGCAATTGCTTTAAAGCCTCACCAAAGTTTAAATATGTTTATCGCGTTATGTTCTTCTTGAATTACGAGAAGAATGTTCATATATCGCTATAAACCAGATACGGTTTGATATATTATAAGGATAATTTGGGCAAATTTGTGTACGAAATTTAATGATTTAAGGGATCTTTTATGTATACGAGTCCAGATGTAAAAGAGCTCTTCCAGTTACACATCGTGAAGAATATACAGGTGTCCCAGGGCGAAGTGACCGCTATGGCGTCTCTTGATTATTTGGACAAAATTATCAACAAATACCATTAAAGTACAGGTCTTATCGGATTGTTTGTTTTATTAGCTTTTTTTATAGTAAAACCTGACTTGCTGCACTATTTTCAAAATTTTTTTTTTGTTTTTACATTTATTTTCATTCTGTTTTTTTTGTTTTTTAACAGTTGTTATCATAGTTTATCTATTCGAGGTATAAAATCTATCCAAAATGAAATAGGATTTTTTTTTAAAGAAATTAACGGAAAGTTTTTGAAAAAAAATACCCCTTTTTATTTAATTTCGCTAACAAGTTGGAAGAATGCTATGAATATTATTATTTTATCAATTATTATTAAATTACATGATATTACCTACAAATTCTCATAAAAATGTTTGTAGTTATCTCAATTATTTACTACTACAGTGCAAAGAACGTATCAAATGATGTCATTTAGAGCCACAGCCTGTATTAATGTCAATGGTGGCCATTTCGAAAACGTTATGAAATTATTACTGTTTTTTTTTAAATAAATGATTTCAATTTACACTTGTTTTTATTGTTTCCTTACATTTAAAATTATTCTATCAAGAGGCAAGAGGTATGTTTGATAGTAAGACACTTAAATGTTCCACTAGCCTGGTTTTAAAGGTCTACTCTTCTTATTATCGAAAATGGGGTGCATATTTCAAGAGTTTATAGTTCGGTAAATGGCTGAGATAACTGCAAATATTTTTATGAGATTTTGTAGGTAATATCATGTAATTTAATAATAATTGACAAAATAATAATGTTCATAGCATTTTCCCAACTTTTTAGCGAAATTAAATAAAAAAGCGTAATTTTTTTCAAAAAGTTTCCGTTAATTTCATTAAAAAAAATCCTCTTTAATTTTGGGTACATTTTATACATCGAATAGTTAAACTATGATAAAAACTGGTAAAAAAAACAAAATGAAAATAAATGTAAAAACAAAAAAAAATATTTTGAAAATAGTGCAGCACCTCAGGTTTCTCTACAAAAAAAAAGCTAATAAAAAAAACTAATTGTGAGAGTTGCTGAAAGCAATACCTGTCAATGGAAATGCCAGCGGTATTTCTTAGTATTAATATTGTGTGTGTAATGTAATTAAAAAAGTAACCTCACATTGTGTTTTTCTGGGCTGAAGCTTACAAATTATCATTTTGCAGATCCAAAGGGAAACTCCTACTATATGTAGGACTGAATGTCAGCACAAGGTGCCGCCTGCATTTTTTAGAAGGCACTTTTAATGAAGTTATAATTTTTTTATTTTAATCAGTGAAATACTAAAACATTGTGATAAATAATTTACTACCGTCCATTTCCAGTTTGAAATTTGAAAGTGCCTTAATTTTTTAACACGATGGAATTTATGCCATAATGTTTAATGACGAACGCCTGACATGGTCACAATGACAACGATCTCTACACTACACCACCTGCTACACCATCAAACAGTCTAAATTTATCGCCTATTCAGACGTTGTGGTGGAAAATGAAAAAAAAACATTACGCACGTATCCTTTAACTTCAAAAAGTGATCCAAAATGGAGAATTATGGCCGATTGGGAGTTGAAAACTTCACAAGGCCGTCAGTCAAGTCGATCAAAGCCGTTTTTAAGAGTAAAGGAGACATAACAACTGTTTTGCGTATTCAACTGCTATAGCTGAATCTTTATGCGTTGACGTTGGTGGAAGAATTAATAATTTTTATTTACATTATTTTACTATTATTTTTAGTTTTGTACCATACAGTAAATAAACTTCATTAAATTAAAACTACTATTGTGTAGTTTATTCCTATCATAGAATTAAAATTACTTACCAAGGCTTTCCTTTGATAAATAATTTTGTTAAATATTACTTAGTGGGCGAACTGTTTTGCATTGAAACTTCGTCTGTGTATTTAATTAAGTAAAAAAACATGACGTCAAACGCCGACAAAAGATTAAATGGGCTTACTAATATTTCGTCGCTACCGTCGATCACACACAGATATCTGTAAAACCAAAGGCATCAATGGCCCGTTATGGGCTAAACAGCCTCTGTTTTACTGGCAAGTATAAAAGTAAACACGTAAAAATATTGTACGGTTGGTCGATAGTCTGGTTAGCTAGGTAGATTAAAAATGTAACTACCATTCACGATTATTGTCTAATGGATGGACGGTGATTTATCTGGATGTTATAGAGCAGAGGCTCCCAAAGTGATCGATATCGACTCCTAGGGGTCGTAATCGGTTTCTCAGGTGTCGACATAAACGAACCTGATTTCGGGGGTCGACCCCTATTAAACACTAGTCCTTTGAAAATTTTAAAATACTGTACAAGTTGTGTTACGTGCTTTTTTTAGGCTTTTATAGGTTAGTGGATGGTGCTGGATTTTTTAAGTAATGGGAGTCTGAGGTATCATTTCATTTTGGAAAAGGGGTCTCTTGCCCAAAATAGTTTGGGTATCCCTGGTATAGAAGTTAGTATCTCCAGAACGGGGGTTTTCATACATATGTCTTTAAAATGAAACCAATCGAGGATTTTGTACATTAAATTATGACACGGATACTCACGATGTTCATATTCGACGACATTATTTCGATACAGGTTGTTGGATCCTGATATATAGTACTGTCGTAGTATAGAATTTGGAACTTTTTTTGTCCTTCACCTCACATTTGATTTATAATATAACCAGTTATAAAACTTCTTAACAATATTTGACTGGTTTCATAAAGCTTTCAATATGATTGAAGAAGAAATTAATTTCCGTGTTATTAAATAAAATAAATTTTAAATTTTTTCATCGTCTTTGGCTTATACATATATCAGTTTGAATCAAGTATAACACAGGGTTTAAAAATAAATATATGCTTTAACGAAGGCTTCGTTAAATTTGGACCCTGCGATGCAGGCTCTGATGCAATTATGCACCAATATTGGACGGAGGTCGAAATCCATTAACGGCAATTTCCGTCGCGTCGTCGGCGGTCGGCCCCTGCCTACTAATGTACCGTCGACGCTATATGGAACTTGTTGGTTGTTTCATATATTATGGTTGTTTTCCGGAACTCGATATTAGTAATATTGCTTGTAAATTTATTTTTATTTGTTATTTTTATTCCGGATAACAATAGCTTATATGTCAAATGTACATATATCACTTAATTAGTTACTCGATGAAACCAATTACTCTCGTCCACATTAATGTTTACAGTATTAGATTCTAAATAAAAAAGCAACTTATTAAGCAAACGTTCCTCCATACATTCAAAACATAAGTAAAGCATTTGTCATTACATGCCGGTAAGCAATAAATAACATTAAATTAGTAATATTTTACTTTGCAACAATCCGCAAGCACAATGTATGATGGTATATACTTCTATATATGCTTGAAACGTCCCTTTCTGCCACAAAGAAATACATGCAATTATGATAAAAGTATATGCCAACACATGTTATGTACCTTTGCGCATTTAGTGAGCAATTTTCAATGAATACTATCTCGGTACGATAAGTGGAAGTTACGCCCGCCGAAAATGTAACGGACCCACCACTATAAGGGATGATTTCTTCAAAATACACGTTGGCATAGCGTTCCCCTGGTCTTAGTAACACTCGCCGATGTCGATTTTCACCGTGCAGACAAATTTGAGCCTCATCGGAGAAGATAACACTACTCCAGTTACTTAGTGTCCAAGATAAGCAATTTCTAGCGAACCTGAATCGAACAACCCGGTGCTCAAGGAGTAACTTGTGGGCCCGCGCGGGTCGTCGACTGCGTATATCAGCCTCTAAAAGTCTCCTTCTTACCGTCCATAGGCTAACTCGTGTTCGTCGTACCCTTTTAAAGTTTCTTTTGAGGTGTATGTAACTGCATTTGCGGTTCCTCAGCGCCTGGGTCACTAAAAAACGGTCATCTCGTGGTTGTGTGCAAGGTTTTCTCTTAGAACCTTACCTTCTCTGAATGGAACCTGTCTCTTGGTATCGAGTCTAGGATCTTTGAACGATTCAACGACTCACGTTTAACGGCTGTGAGACATAACATTGGCTTCACCCCTCTTCCAACTAACTAAGCTAACCTAACAAGCTAACCTTTTAACCGCAAACTAGCGAAAAGTAAATAAAAAGTCACAAACTGAAAAGGAGTTATAATTTTAAAAAACAAAAGTTTTAAATTTGGAATAAACTTTTTTTCATCCCCAGTCTCTTTATTAAGTGCCAGCATCATAGTTTGGCTATTGAAACCTCTTTAGAACTAAATTATTACCAATAATGTTGAAAAATCAAAACCGCCCGCTTTTTGCAGACGAGTGTATATATAACACGTGAGTATTTCATACCGCATGTTGGTTTATATTATATTTACAGTTCACATTAATGGTATTAAGCTTCTATTGGTTTGGTAGTATTTAATCACAATTTTTTCAAATTAATATTATAATATTATCAGTTGCTTCGGCGTGGAAAACATTGTAAGAAAACTCAAAGGTATTAAAGTCTGCCAACACGTACTTGGCCAGCTTGAAGGACTATGGCCATAAACCCTTTCATTGTGAGTGAAGACTCGGGCCCAGCGGTGGGACAAAATGGGTTGTACCTAATATTGAACGGGTACGGGTTAAGGTTGTATTCTGTTGGAAATTGGTGAAGTTTCCTAAAAAAGTACTCCAGATTATCACTGCGAAAGCTTTCGTTTTTTTTTTAAATACCTACAAATTAGTTTCAACCCATTAAAAATAATAAAACTGCCAACTCGTTGCACTTAGTGTTACGAATGACCACATGTGGCGGTCATCACTTACTTTGTTAACAGATTTAGTTAATTTTTAACCAGATAAGTACTAGTATTTAAAAACACTGAGAAAACGAGTAAAAATTGTTTCGGATGCTGTGGGTCTATATGAAGCTTTATTGAAGCTTACGTTTTTTGACGCGAAGTGCATACTACAATACTAAGCGGTTACTAGGAAAATTTTACAATAGAATTGTATAAATGTTCGAAATAGTGGAAATACCTAATTTGTTTGATATTACGATTCCGCTATCTAAATCTATCTAAATCAAGTTTTCATGTGCAAATATTTCAGAATACCATCGATATAGCAATACAATATAATTCATAGCGGGCGAGGCTTTGACTGATTTATTGCACTTCTGTTCGCTTCGAATGGAATCGGTTTAAATAGAATATAACAAAACATTGTTTTTATTGAAATATCTGAAATATTCCATTGGGCTGGGTGGAGCGCAGCGGGTACAAGCGATCCGATTTTAAGTTAAAATGTTACTTTTATTATCGATTTGGCAAATGTGTGTAACAAAGAATTTCTTCTTTTTGCAAATCCTTAATTTACAACTTCCTTAGTTTATTTACCTAAATATATAAACTTGATATTTATAGATTATATAAAATAGTTTTGACCAGACCTTGGAAGGGTTATACAAATACAAATATTCACTATTTGTACACCAAAAAAAATCATATACAATCATATACAGTAAAGGTTACATAAGGTGTACAGAGGGCGACCAGCAACAGTTAATAGAAAATTTAAAAGCAAATGGGGTTAATTCAAAACTTAATTGTTCATTTATTAATTACTATTTCTATAATTTTATTGGTAACACTAAAGCTACCGAAAAAAACAAGAAAAAATAACTGGGTTAACGGATGAGAAAAAGTACTAAATATATTACATAACTATTACCGATTCCATTCGAAGCGAACAGAAGTGCAATAAATCAGTCAAAGCCTCGCCCGCTATGAATTATATTGTATTGCTATATCGATGGTATTCTGAAATATTACATAACTAGTCGACAAATTAACAAACCAGCCACCAGATAGTAAATGTTTACCGTCGCCCGTAGACATTAATAACACCAAAGGCAGCAGCGAAGTGTTGTCGATCAAAAAGCAAGCCGAGGAACCGTTTTATAACTGACTCACGACATTGCGACAGAAACCCGTATGAAATTTCGCGGTCGATTTTAGAAGGCAAATGGTAGCTAGCCAGTCTGGCATAATACGAATTAAATTATATACATATAAACCACATATATGAATAAATATATACTTGTATTCTTTAACAACAGTGAAATCATTGAAAAATTACTGTCTCATTGAAAAATAGATGGTTAGTGGTCACCGTCAACTTCATAGTAAATGTCAACTGCAGGGAATACGAGTAAACCACGGCAATTATATTAAGGTATAGTTAAATAATTTTTTATACATTTTATTTATTTATTTAATATGTAAGTGTTTGAATGTGTTTGTGCGTGCGTGCGTGCGTGTGTGTAGAGGATACGCCACATCAGAAACTATCATAACTTGAATATCATTGCAATTTGGAGGCTATGCAATTCAACAATGGATGTGTCTAATTAGTGACGCGGTCGGAGCGCGGCAATTACGGTAATTGTATGATATGTTATGAGATTACCAGAAATACTAGTCGGAGCAACCGACTGAATTTGATAGGTTATGGTATCTCTAAAGCTAATCGGATGCAATCGAATAGGATTGGATATTATCATATTCAATTTGTGTGCGTATTCTCGCATAGTTTTAAATTTTTTTATCAGCTTCTGCTATCATATCATATCATATGGCCAAGTGCGAATTGGCAGGCTTCAGCGTTTAAAAAAAAGTATTGACAAGTATAAAATAATCTTTTTTACGTTTAAGACCTCATAAAGCAATAAATATTTAATACTGATATTAAATTTTGCTGTCGCTTTGAAAAATTCTTAGTCAATAATTGTACTCGTATCTGAGGAATATGATCCAGCTATTAATTTTATCATATCTTTTGTCATTTTCTAATAATTTTATTCTGTTTTAAGTATCATTAAATAAATAAATATAGAAAATCTCACTACTAAAAGTAGAAATAAAACTAGGCTGCATTCCGAGTTGTATTTTAATTAATTTATTTATTAAAAAAAATCTAGTTCCAGCTCATCCGGCAATTATCTTTAAATCAACTACAAAATTAAACTAAAACTTCCTTTGAAGAAGCAATTTAATAAAAATGTATTACTTGAAAAAACCAACAAAAAGAGCCTAAAGAATAGGAATAACACGGTATACCCAGGTATTTGTTAATGTTTCTCCAATCTCGTAATAGAAACCCGGGATATAAGATATCCCCGGGCAGATATGCGGGTATGATTATAATATAAATGGAAAGTACGTCGCTGTGTAGGGTTACAAATGATTGCTTTTCTGTGTACGTATTCATTTCAACAATGCCACACGAATCGATAGTAAAATAAAGGGAAATGGTTGAAAGTTATAATTTATTGAACGTGTTATGGTGTATCCGATATTAGAGGAAATATTTTTATATAGCATTTAGGGTTACGGCTCTTTTCCGGGAAGAGGTTAACTTTGCGATGCGATTAATATTAAAGCGAAGTAAGAAGGTTAGTTACTGGCATGTAATACTTTAACTACAATAATGCATACAGCAAACTACGGTTATAAATGCCAAATAACCAACGCGCATGCTGAACACCGAGAAGATACCGACGCTTGGAAGCGAGATTTGCTTAACTGGTTATTCAATCGAGGTACAGGCATCTATCCATCCTTGGGTTGAAGCCAACCTCCTCTGCTCATTATGTACCCTCCTACCCTACTAACGAAGAAATGAAAGAAGTTCAACCAGCTGCGTTTTTTTCCAGTTTAATCCTGACGATTATCTTGCGTGGTGCTAAGATTTTTTTACCTTCTGTCCACAAACTCATAAAATTCGCACTATCTCATTATAACATTAGTATTATAAAATATCTGTATATAGATCTGTTCTTGAACGTCGCTACGGCTGAGTTACTTCATATGGAAAAAATTGTGCTACCAAAAGGTTATCCTATATTCAAAAATGTACTAAATACTCAGCTTGAACTCGCGCCCTAGTCTTAAAGAACGTGTTTTACGGAAGAGAGTAAAACAGCCGGGCCATTTATAAATTCATTCGACCTTCCTCCGTTCGATTTTATCCGATTCCTTTTAATAAATAAACGTATACGGATCCTGAGTAGGTTCCTTTCTACGTATAATATCATGGACATATTGCATATAAGTTGTAGTATAAAACCAGGCCAGAATAAACAATATTTTCATTAATGTGTTGGAATAGATAAACATAGGGTGTCTACACTACAATAATCGCAACATAACATAACAGTTCATACTCTGTACAAACACTGTTGCAGTCTTAATTTTTTTTATCTTTGTTAAAACTTAGATTATCGCGGCCATTTTAACTGTATCGGATGTCCAATGAAATAAAATCGAAATAGCAGTAGTACAAAATAGGAAAATCGTGACTACCCGTACCTAATAGTTAAGGCTTCGGCTTTAATTGTAATCAATTCAATAGAATTTAATGTCACATGCTTAACGTTTATAAGTAATAGTGAAAAGGATTTTGGGCGCTGCCGTAATGTTTTTATGTTTCCGAATGCCCACTTTTCTCATCAAATATTTGTCTAAATTAAGAAGGTGTTTAGGTAACTTTTTATATTTATTCTCTTAGGCTAAAACTTTGCTTGGATAATTCTAACATAGGTGAGTAAAATGTAATATGGGTAAATTGTGAATTTTTCTATAAAATCATGTAGTGTTTAGGTGCTTTGTAACTTTTAAAATATTGCCTTGTTAACTTCTGGTACAATTTCTTGTATCTTTTATTATTCTATTGTGATGAATGTTTTGTTTTTGTTCTCAAGTATTTTGCAAATGTCTTATGTCATCATAGTTACTTTTATTTTTAATTGTAAGTTTTTGCCCTCCTTTGTAACAGGATTCGTTAGCTCGACGGAAATTCAAAATTGGGTCACTGAAAAGAACGTTCTAGAAATATCTCCGATATAAAAGGCGAGAAGTTTGATTAGACAGAACATTTTTTGCCGAATTGAGGCGGCCTAGAATACTCCCCAATCCCATGCTGGTAGAAAAGGGTGTCGTAAGAGGCGACAGAAGCCAGCCTGCTTGGTAGTAGGGCTTTGCGTATGGATTATATTATCACTATTATTATGAAGTCAATTAATATGATTACTGGTATTATTATCTATCTATTAAACCTGCCTGGCTAGCTACCACCCTTTTGCTTGAGTCAGCCGCCAAACGACTCGTCGTGTTCCGGCTGGGGGCTTGAGAGCCAGTACATTATTTTTTACCTTCTTCTCATTTGGCCGACAACGCATCGGTGATACCTTTGGTCTTTCTGATGTCCATGGGCAACGGTGACCACTTACCATCAGGTGGCTCGTCTGCTCCTTTGTCGGCTTTTAACATAAAAATAAAAAGACAGGTCAGTCTCTCGAAGGTTCTGAATCGGTTAATACTATCGATAAGTCTCGTAAGGACAGTTTCATACACTCGACTCTGGGATCTCCAGGCGTTGAACGCAGGAGAATTCATACGTCATGTGCGCACTAACGCCATTCCAGTCAACAAGGTCTTCGTGTGCTGAATACTGGAGAATTTAATCGTCTCCTGCATCACACACGCTCTAGGCACCGAGGTCTCCGTGCGGTGAACACAGGAGACTCTGATTTTCACGTGCGCCCTAACGCACGCTCTTGTCTTCGAAGCCTCCACGTGCTACGCGCCGGAAAAGTTACGGGCCTAGCTATAGGCCGATCAATATTACCAAGTGACTTTTATCTCTTTCATACTATTGTTACTTATTTAATTGTAATCACCCAGAATATACTATAACATTATTCTTACTTTTTATAGCACAATATAGCAAATATATGTACAATAATGGCAAGATTGCGAATTATGTGATCAGGTATCATAAACGAACCGTGCAATATAGGCACATGGATATAATCTTATACTGGATGAATCCGTGATGAATCCGATTGTTAACTACAAATGTTTATTGTGTTTTACACAAATCCAGTTAATGCCCAGATTTAGCGTACCACATCTCAATATCCGTCGTGGCGAAGTGTCTGGTCGAATAAATCTCCGCCAATTGAAGCTTAACGACCGATCTGACCGATTTATATGACCATTTGCGTAGATCCTCCGCTACGCAATCAGCACCGTATATACCTAACGTAGACTTAGAATTAGAAGTGTTACAATATTTACAAAAGTCTTAATCTAGTAGAATTTTTTATATACTTTATTTGATTTTAAGTTGAATGTTGAACTTGAAAGTGCTACGGAAAATATCAAATTTTCGGCAGAAATTTCTAAAATTTTTATATCAAGTATCAAGAAAATATTTGTTTGTAATGGACAATCATGATTTTTGTATTTAGACCATGTTCATTTTGTCGTTTGAAATATTGGTGCGAAAAACATTAATCGTGAATACCATTAACTGGGAAAATATACATGTAATGTGCGTTAGTTAGTTGTTAATACGTTTTACCTATCATTTTCATTCGTTTTGTATGGTTCAAAAAATTGGAGATCTTTGCAGTTTTAAAACTAGGTCTCTCGTGCATTCACACCACTAGGCAATTACGGTTCGCTGATAAGTAGATACCTTTGATTAATAATACCTATTGAAACTCTGATGATACAGGCGAATAACTCCTGCTCTAATGGGGCTATGCGATTGATTTAGTGGATTTGTACGTCGTAACTACGCGGACGTTACAGAGAATTGCGCTTAATGGTCTTATCTATACATCACTTATAACTGAACTAGGCCTTACTCGTGTGTTCGGTGCATTTCTGGTTAAAAATATTTAGTTCCGCATGAATGGTTTCTAGATTGATACACGACTCCTGAAATATGTGTGGGTTGTTAGACTTCACACTCTTTCAAAAAATAAACAAGAATACAACCCGTAAATATATATATTCATAGATTCATTTCTATTCTCAGAACACAGCTTAGTTCATCACATTGGCTTTGAGTAGGCTGTAGACTAAACACACCTTTGATACAAGGTTTCTTAATTTATTCCTTCTTGTTTACTTTGAATTCCAAGATACATTTAACAGCATACACTGCAGCAGCGCGTTTCCTTCATGCTTTCTAATAAATGACAAGCAGTTTCGGGTTGCAACTTTGCGCTTTGAATGATTGGCAGTTTATCAGGATTTAACCTGATATTAGAAAAAACCCGACTTTCAAAGTGGCTGCCACCTCTTTTACTAAGAGTAATATTATTTTGTTCAATTCACAAGGATGTAAGGACTTTATGAGCGATTGCGATCGAAAAGCGTTAAAGGTCTTAAATTTCGTCTTAATGAACACTTCGTCTTGTTACGTATTCGTATATAATATTTACTCAATTAAAGTATATTGCGTCGTCATCTGTTAGCCATTACTCAAAAATATTTAATAACTTGCCTCTTCAAACATAATTGGAAATTTGATCGTTGTGGTGTAACTATATTTCTTTTTTTTATTAGTTAATAAAATAAATGTTATTTTCAATGAAGGTTGCCTTTTAATAGTGAAGACTTAGTTACAAATATACTCAACGAATATTGACACGTGAGATACGCAAGCATTACATGATAATTGTACAATGATTGGCAACGGCGTGCACAGGATTATAACACTGGGTATGCGGTGGAGTACTCGGTCACAAAAACTTTTTTTTTTATAGATGTTAGCATAGCCACAGCCACAGCCACGCGACGGATCTCTAAGTCGGAAACCATGCCAACAGAACAAGTCCTAGATGTACTACTATTCATGTACATCTTCTACGGCAACGCAGACAAAACAGCGATCGATCGTCGCGGCGGAACAAATTCTAATAAGTAAAATAATAAGCTAAAATATTATAACTACTCACCCAGTCAGCATCAATTTTCACATAATCAAGCATTTTAAGCAGGACTCCAGATGTTTTTCTGTATGGTCATGCATCTTTGCCGCGGAATAGAAATTATTTAAATCTAAATATCCCGAATCAGTCCACACTGTACTAGAATTACTAAACAATATGCAAGGAAAACAATATAATTTAATCGTGTGTACACAACCGCACAGCCAGTTATACTCGTACGCTTCATAACTTTTAACGTGAAACACTCGAGTTACATTCCCTTTTTACTGGTTTAATTGTTGTGACTCGGGTACACACACACACACACACACAGACACACCTTAGACACAATTTGAATCTTTTCACTGAACGACAATTGTGAGAAGTTGTTATTTTTAAGTTTTAATAAACACACATTTTCAACACAAACCTCACAATCAAATAACATTTAAAAAAAATCAACAAACGCACTATTAAAAGCAAATCACTACAATTATTATAGCAACTCAGTAGTAAACTGTTAAATGTACACACTTTCAAATGTTAAAATTAAAAATCTTTTAAGAAAACTAAATATACTGGCGCAGAAAAAATAGTAAACAATGTTTATCACATGAAAAAAGAAAAATGGCCCCTGCGAAACACAAAACATTTCTGCCATTGAAACAAATAAAACCTTACAAAATAAAAATGCATAATGTTAGATTTTAGTCTATTATGTTTACTCGGATTATAGGCAACGAACATTTCCGATTACTCCCGACAACTGCCGAACTTCCGTAGCCTGCCGCTGGAGACGCGGCTTTCGATATTTATGGGTGTGTGCGTTTGCGAACTGTGCACTGACACCTAAATTACTATACATATGCGAACAAATCTCATGCAGAACGCGACCGCAGGAGTTGGTTGATTAGGTACATTATTTTGCAGCGCCGCTTGCTTGTCGCCAAACGCCTGGCAAACATATGCTTGCAAATAGGTGCTATTTATAAAATATTAGGCGTTTTTAAGTTGTTATATTTTGTTTATTCATTTATTTACTATTAATTGAAGTCATCTAAAACGTACGAACGTTTTACTAAAATATCTGTGGATGGCAAGTAAAGCACTGCATATCTGCCTACAAGGAGCGCACGCCTCTGATGATTGGTAAATATAAAGGATAATTTAATTATACGTATACAGTAATAAAATGAGTGAATATTATATATAGGTGATAAATGTAACATACAAACACATGATCGTGCTGGAGACTAATGCCTTTTTGCTAGGAATTGTTACATGTTTCATTTGTTATTATTGTTAAAACAGTGAATTTTTGGCGAAACGCTACTTTGCCCCAATTAATATGTAAATCATCCGTCCGCGAAAACCATGACGACAGCAATTTTGTCCATCTCCGACAAATTATGTATATTTTATTTTATTGTCTATCAATATTTCTGACAAAATATTATTCGATTATTTATCTTACAGTGACTCAGTTTGAGGTTGCACCAATTTTAATTGTAATTGAAAAAAAGCAATGACAACAATGATTAGTGATTATAAGATTTGGTAACCGTTAATGATCCAAAAGTTTTTAAACACAAACACGACGTTGCTCGAAGCAGTTTACTTCATTACTTTCGTGTGCTAAAGCTAATTTTCTAAAACGATAATGACATGGACACACTAAATAACTATAAATAAAGTATCAATCAATCACTCAATCATTTATTTATGAAGTAAGGTTACAAACAAGGTGGTTTTTGATATATGTCCGCTTACTCGGCCAATATTTGGCGTACAAATTAACAAAATAAAAGAAAAAAAAAACGAAGGTACAATAAGTTATTATAAAATTGTCAAATAATATTTAAAGTCATAATATTTAAAGGTCAAGCCATTACAAATTACCATATCATTTACAAAAGTAGAACAAATCAGAGTTATATTTTATCATTGAGAAATTCATTTATATTATAGTAACATTTATTTATTAAAAATATGATTAAGTAGCTTTTATTTGTTCCAGACACTAACAAAATCTACATGAGTAAGCATTTTCAACAATAATTTAGCTACTCAGGCAACTTTGGAAAAGCAAGATAAAACAAAAACCATAATACAAAAATATTCACAGGCCATGAAGTCATACCCAAGGAGTGAATTTATCATTCTTATAAAGAACTCGAGGTACGTAGGTTCCAATTTCGTTTGAATAATTCTAACAATCCACGCCCATGTCGGTGTAGATTTAACTCGCAATATACGTTTCAGGGTAAAGAAAAATGTTGTTCAACTTATAATACAATGTCTTTAGAAAAGGCAAATATTTTTTTCTTGGTTTAACATCCTAAAAAATTTATATATATTAGAAACAAAACATATTAATAAGGAGCTCTTCGCCACTTATATTTATTAAGATATCATTACTCCGTAACTCATAAACAGGTTTCATAATAAATTATATTTCTAGGAAAATGTAGAAGGCGTTATTAAGGAAAAATTTTACAAGCTCTTGTTTATAATTCCCTTTACATAATAAAGTGCTTTATATGAAACTTATGTTTATATAATATAGTCGTTGTAATTTGTGTACCACTTCAATGGACTTAACTTGAGTTATATTGGTACAAAATTATTATTAATTTGTAGAGATTGCTTTGTACTTGTGTCAATGAGGTATTGTTTATTTAGTAAGAACAAACACAATAAATTCACAAGTAAAATATATAACCCTAAATAATCAGATATAATAACACAATCATATCAGCACCAGAATTTACTAAGTTCTGAAAAACAATAATATACACAAATGAGGCATAATTGAACATGGGACCCTTCGCTCGACAGGGACCAACTGGGATACAGGGTTGTATTTGTTGCAAAATTACGTTGACAATACGACCCCGCTGAAGTTAGTAAATTAAGATTTTCTTTATATTTGTGCTTCCTTCTGATTGTATAACAAAATTCAACATTATAACTCCTCACAATCTATGACGGGCCCATTGGGGTTTGGGTCTCCTTTCTTCAAACCAACTTACAAACCTATTATGTTGGATAAGTGGTAGGTGGCAGATTTCACACACCTTTGAAAATATTATGGAGATTTCTCCGGTATGTATCTTTTATAAAGATACGCAAGTGTTAAAGCACTTCTACATAATTTTAAAATAAATCGAAACTAGCTTCAGCGATAGAAAATATCGTGTCAAAACCGGCATAATACCAAATAATACAAAATGAAGCATCATTCGACCAGCGACATTTGTCAATCGTAATAAGCGATTGAGTTAAGTAACTGCAGATACAGTCTGTATGTTGATAGGTCACTGATAGAAATATTGCTTAAAAGCTTCCGTGACTAGTAGTCCTCGATAAGCTGTCGATCTCAGTTGTTATCGTTGGATAACAGGCGTTAATTCAGAGGCCTTCAGCTGGCATAAGAGATTCTAAAATTTAGGTTAGTCTTTAGTTCTCCATGAATCCGCACTAAATCTGTTCGGTGAATAAGTTTTGAGCTTTCTCAATACAGAGCAGAAACCCATGTAATGGTCGTTGATGGATTGTAGCTAATGTTTTTATAAGTATTATTACCATTCAACGCTCAAACATTTACACACTCACCCCCGTACTAAGAGTCCCTGTATTGCGACAGTTGTGGACGTACACAAATATGACATCACAAGCACTCATGACCCCAGAACAAACATTTATGTGTTTCTGATTGCTTATTGCATACAAATACGGTAAAGATCGTTTCACAAGATATCTGCATAATCTCTCTCCTTTGACGATGTCTTTATTAAATCCTCGATATCTTCTCCTGCAACTGTATGAGGTTGACTGGTGGAGAATTTTAATATTACAAACAGACACTTAAATTTTTTTTATTAGTATAGATTTAAAATAAGGTAGGTAAAACGGGGTAAATAGGTTTAATTGAAATATAAACCTTCTTCCGTAACACGTGGGATATTTTAAGGTATTGTTAAAAATGTGTGGAAAGCTATTTTAGATGTTAAGTAGCTTTAGAGTCTCATATTATTGTCAAATTTTAAGAAATACATGAAAAAACCTATTAGATTTCGATTTACCCCTTTAGGGGTAAATTGGTTTGAGAGGGAAGTTAATCGGAATTTTCACTAAGGCTCACTCCATGTATCGACAGTAATATTTTTATTGCAGGTAGGGTAATATTTTAACAAAAATATAGCATTAAAAACAAATATTTTTAAAATCTACATGAAACAATATTTATTTAAGTGACTATTGAAGAATATGTTTAAAATTTTAATAAAAAGTATAATTTACATTACTCATAGAATAGGTACCCAAATGAAATTTAATACTTTATTTAAGTTTTTGGTTTTGACAACCCTAATAGGAATTCCAATTTATCTCTTAATAAAACCAAATAACGCCTGATGTGTTGTTCTAATTATACCTGTTGATATGCCAATTTCCCCCCTTCGCATTTTTGTTATCTCCAAAATTATCTAAAAACTAGTGTTTACGAGCAATTATTTACTTAACGTTTTTTCAAACCACAGTGCACTATTATGATGAAGATTGACGATTTCAACACTTTTCCTTACCGAACCGTGGGTATACCATCGTTCATAAACCATTTTTCAACAACCCTACAGAAACGAAGCCATAATCATTGCCCTATGTAATACCGCCATAAAACATCAGCCGGATATTCAAAATGTGAGATAAAAAGCATTAATCTCAGCTTCAAACCCGGGTCACGATGGGATGTGCTCAGTTAATGGTACTTTTGTCATCACAATCAATAAAGGCATCCGGGACCAATAAAAATGATTAATACCTGCGCCGGAAGGACCTCTCTCGGCTGATAAATAACCGGATACAAATATATTCAGTATTTTATAACAATGTATACATTCATTGTTTGGTTTGGTCCGTTAATTTAAAAGTTATAGTCGGAAACGGAGAGAAATGTTACCTTTTGATCTTGATCCGTCTTTTCATAACTGGCAATAATCACCGGTTATAGTTTGGTAGTACGAGTATACCTATTCAGCAATCTAAACTAAAATAAATTCTCGCCAAATTTTCCCAATCGTGGTCAGTTTATTTATTACACAACCGCGCTGACATAAAGAAAACTTTCGTTAGGTTGCGAACAGTTTCTTTTTATGTAACCAGACGACAAACGAGCTGTCGAGCCACCTGATGGTAAGTTCGCCCATGGACTTTAGTAACACCAAAGGCATCACCAAAATGATGCCGACCGAAAAGGAAGCAGTTGGCTAAAATACTTTACCAGCTTGTAAGTACCGGCAAGTAAGTAAGTATTAAAATGTGTGGTAGAGAGCCCAGCGACTTCCAGCAAAGGCACCGTATGCCATAATCTCATTTCCTGTTCAGCAAAGCCCACCACGGCCAGAGGAGGTTGGCTTGGTCTACGATTAATGAAGCGCCACATACCCAAAATCAAGTTATAGTTAATGTATTTTATATGTGTTGCCTTTGTTTTTTTTACCATCTCGTTAATTAACTAGTGATAGAAATAATTAAAAATGTTAATCAACGAAGTAGTCATATTTTACACGGAACTCAAACGTTTTATCATCATTTTCCCGTTGAACTTGATTCATGACGATTGTAATGCAGAACGCATTAAAATTGAAGTTTCTAGTAAAACTGCTCGGTCGTGTATTTATATTTTTTGACAAGCAGAAATCAAATGGTATATCAATCATTAACTTAAGTCACATGTCTTATTTTTTAGGTTCTTTGGTAATTCTCTGAAAACGTAAAGAGCGTCAGTGATCTTATGGGCCAAGACTTTCGACTACAAATGCTTTTAAAAAAATATCCAGAGTCGAGACTCCTGTATTTCTCATTTTTATTATTGCTACTGCAGTGCCAGCCTTGATGATGATAGCATGAAGATGGGATGGTGCCAGTATATCAACACAATCTGCGGGCCACATCAGTGATCGGCCTATACTCTAAAGAACAACCCACGTGCCATCAGGTCTCTTCCGAAATATTGCATTTAGCTTTCAAATTACTGGAATATTTATTGTGAATAATGACATTCAACATGGCGAGACAACCGACCGATATTTTTTTGACGAGAAAGACCGTGGTGTCCCAAGACATCAACATTTGCACCATAAAAGCATATATGACCCGTGAAATCCTTAACACCTAAACGATGTCCAACAAATATTCGTAGGGTATCGGCATGTAAGAGAGTACCAATAGGAGCTGATGAAAGGGCATGTAGTGACTGACCAGCCACTCCCAAAATAAAACATCTGTTTCTGTCAATTTCAGATTTGTTTTTAATAATATATCATAAGTTTTATTGCAAAGAAAGTTTTCCCAAGCTCCTCACAGTTTATATTCAAAAGCTTAATCTGTATCCGGACAACTAATTTTCCAGGCATTTATGGCACCTCCAAGCATGCAACATTATAGTCTTCGCCACTGTGGTGTAATGATTAAGTATTAAAGTACCATGCATTGATGATAAGAAAGCCGGCAGCGGGACTCAAGAATTTTTCTTATATCTAGACCGCCATATTTAATAGGTGAAGTAGTTTGAGTCCACGAAACTTTTGAAAAATTTAAATTAAAAAATTCTAAAGTTTAAGTTATTAAGTTTGGATTATATTGATATTGCACAAACATTCTATTATCCATGACCGTGTATATTTGCTAAACGTTGGTAACGCTGCAGATTCAAAATGCATTTCACACTGATCGATTTATCGCCAGTAATTGAAAGATTACGGCGAACCATAAGCTAATCTTGCCAAAGGTGACACCAATTTCCGTCAGCGGACATGTATCGCTCGAAAATGCATTTGATTTTGCCATTTCGCTGAAACGACATTTCGACAGGCGTGTTTGACGAGCCATATTTATAGAGGATATCAATTTTAGTCGGATGCCCTAAAACATGGCTATGTAGCGATGTCCGCATCGCAGGATTTTGTGTAGGTGGACATTTATTAGACTGCATTTTAAAATATAAAATTTGGTGAGGTTAGATTATTTTACACAACTAAAGATTTTTTATGATTAGATTAGGTATTTAAATATTTGTATCAGATCAGATTTGGTTAGAAAATAAAAGAAGTTTGGTTGTTCATAGACGAATATTATATTCATATATATAGTTCTACGATCACGCGTTTCAGTGATGCGCGTACGCCGAGGCATCTCCCCGCGACCCTGCAATCCGCGCAATGTGGCGATCGGCTATACCGGCCGTCTGTCACCAGTCTGCTCACGGCTCGCGCGCAGGACTAGACCGATATCGCTTGCAACGCTCGTGGCTTACGCGCATCACTATTCTTAGTAGCCAGTCATCCTGTGTGCTTTATAATCTCAGCTTGCTCAACCTTCTTTTATCCAGAGTATAGTTTTTCTTGTGTGTGCTACTTAATATTTATCAATAAACGGTGAAGGTGAATCCAACTGGACTATTCATTGTATACCACAACCGCTACGTAGTACGCTCAACTGTTTAATTTATAGAAGGACGGTGACAGGTATATAGAATATTACGAATCGTCGTTTAGTATATTAATAAAAAAAGGAGTGATAGCCCAGTGGTTTGAACGTAGGTGTCTCGCCCGGGAGACGCGAGTTCGAATCTTGCATGCACCTCTTATGTTTCAAATGATGTGCGTATTAATTATCATTTGCTTCGGTGAAGGAAAACATCGTGAGGAAACCTGTACACCTGAGAGTTCTCCGTAATGTTCTCAAAGGTATATAAAGTTTGCCAACCCGCACGTGGCCAACGTGGCCGACTATGGCCTAAACCTTTCTCATTGCGACAAGAGACCCGAGCCGAACAATGGGACGATATGGGTTTTAATGATGATATTAATAAAAAGTGTAATCATATATCTACATAGCATTAATATCTTTTCATATTCCTGGTTTAAACTATATTTTCAGTAATTAATGATCGGTGCCATCAAGCATTACGGCGGGATCCGACATTTTGTCTGCTCCTCATTTCATCAGTCCTCGTATGATTACTTTGTTCAGTGTTGTATAGTAATAGTTAACGCCCTGAAAAATTCCAATTTTTAATAAACACACGAAGATAGACATTATAAAATATATATATAAATATTAGGGACGTTATGGATATGAAATTTCGGATCTGGATATGGATACCGGTATATGAATAATATTTTGTCGATTTACGGTTACGGTTATGAAATTATTTTGGATTATCCGATTGTTTCGCATAATTTCGGTTATGGATATTAGATGATTTAGGACTTGTAAAATATATAGTGATTGGACAAGGTAAGAGTTTGACTTTCTTTTTATGCATTATAATCATGGAATAAAAACCTTGAAAATCAAATAATAAAAATGACTAACGATGAAAACGACGCGGCCAGTGTAACGGGTTAGACAGCGCAAACCTGTCATAACACGGTTCATTCAGAATCTGCCGCTATGCGATATTATTCGAAACTTTTTATAGGATTCGGTTACGGTTTCGGATATATTTTATTTAAGATATCCGATAGTTTCGGTTACGGTTACGGAGCTTCTTATTATTCCTGATATATATTAAGTACTATCTATAAGTATTATCTTATCGTTCTCACCAGAATTTATGTCATGCACTACTGCAAATTTCTAAAATGTAAAACCATAATCTAACAAGCATAGATTGAGTATCTTATGTACTTATTATTATTGTGTATTAATATATTGTTTTATTGTAAGTGACATACATGTGCACAGCAGCCTGAGCTGCCTCAGAGCGAAGGGCGTACTGAAAATCACTGTCGCGGTCACGTCAAACCGGCTGCTGACAACACGCTGAGTGCACTCCTATTTACAGGTTGATGCTTCAGCACAGTGCCATTAAATTATTATTTTTTTCTGTTTTATTTCTGTGTTTCTTTATATTATGTTTTTAATACCGTTATTTAAGATTGTTTCTTTACGCGTGAATCAAATTTTCTTTCTTTGTTTCTTAATGTAAGTATTTGGTATAAGTGGTAACATAATAAGTTTGGTCTAACATGTTGAATTTCATCACAAGTCGTAATAGTTCAGTTGTCAACTCTTCACCGAACACGAGGATTTTTAGCCGTAATCCACTATGCTAACGAAGTACGAAGTGACTTCATATACTGAGAA